>CM076579.1:1444647133-1444905911 GCA_034641835.2 Pinus albicaulis
CTTGTTGAGCTCCAAGAATGTTCTTTCTTCCACCACATTCCACTCCATTTCTTTTGTCTATTGTTAATCTCAGGCTCAAATGATCAATAGAATTAGTTAAAATTGCTTTGAGAATGAATATCATGACTAACTTGCTATGTTTTTATGATTTTTTCATTGTAGTACTTTTTGAACTAAATCTAGCTACAGAATGCATACATTCTGTAGCTAGTTGCCGATTCTGCAGCCGTCTTCATGTCTACACAGGTTCCAGGTGTCATCTTAGAGAAAACCACATATGGTCGTATTCCACATCATCTCCTTATCATTTGTTGCTCTCCACGAAGTTTGAACGGAATCCTGTAGGTGGTTATGTACGTGGGAACTCAAATTAGGAGGTAGACTCCTAACGGGATAAGGACAGTCCAGATGTCCTTAATCATATTACGAGACCACCTTCAGAGTTCTAGTTCGATTCTAATTATGAAAGACAATTATTCCTATGTTATCTCAGATACAGTTATGTAATTTTGTTATAAATATGCTTGGGAAACCGAGGGACAAGGTTAGATTTTATGGTTGATTGCTAGATTTCAGGGGTCCGAAAACACTCTGTTTTGAAGTAATTTCTCTTTAATGAAAGAAGCATCATTTCCTTGAAAGCGTTGAAGCAATCTTGAAGTAGATTTCGTGCTACTCTGGTGGTAGAGGGCCCCTGCCTCCTGAGCAGCCTTGTTTATATAGTTTAGATAAGTATTTTAGTCTCATTTTCATTTCTAGCTTAAGTAGATTTCTGAAGTTTATGTTTCATACTTGTTTACATTAATTATCATAGCTAGACTTACTCTAATAAACTCTTCCAAAATATCATTACGATGAATAAGGTATGGCTGTGGTATTGTAGGTTTTAGTTGCATTTCTTTTCGTTAATTATCACATTTAGACTTACTCTAATAAACTCTTCCAAAATATCATCATGATGAATAAGGCATAGCTGTGGTATTGTAGGTTTTAGTTGCTTGTTTACACTAAGTGTCACAACCGGTCTTACTCTTACAAACTCTTCCAAAATATCATTCACAACGAATAAGAAACAGTTGTGGTGTCTTAGATTCTAGTTGTATTTGCTTTCAGTCTTCTGCTTATGTTCAATTGCATTGAATAATACAGCCAGAATTGTTTTTATAAACTCTTCCAAAATATCATTCACATTGAACAAGATGGGTTGTAGAATTCCAATAGACTAGCTGCATGATAATTTAGGCATAACACTCCGGAGGTAGAATGCATTTAGTTCAGCTCTGTCACTACATTTCAGTTTGATAATGGCATTTTAGTTTAACACTGTTCACTGTACTCCAAGTAGACTAGTAGCAATCTAGTTTAGTCTTAGCTCACTGTATTAACATTCCAGTTTAGTTGCTATCCATTGCATTTTAAATTGTATTAGTTGTTAAATTTAAATACCACGGTCTTCATTATTTACAAAAATTCTTTTGTTCCAAACTCATATTAATACATAATCATCTGGACAGAAGCTAGTATCAGTCTAAGGCCTGGAGTATTTTGCAACCTTTTTACCATTTCACAAACAAGCCTTTTCTCAAAGACTATTCTAAAAATGAAATCTATAACTTTTGAGTGAGGCCTAGTGGTGTTAAATTGAGTTGCAGAACAGAATTAGAAGCTAATTTAGAGTAGAAATCTTATTGTGCTACAATTGTTCTTTTCCAAATATATTCCAATAAACCTTTAATCATGGATGAGATGTTGTAACATTGTAAGTTGATTGTTTGATTGTTTAATTAGGAGAACTTCATTTATACTTAACTTGTCCATTTCTCAAGCTCTTCCAACACATATTTAATGAATGAATTGGATAAGTTTAAGTTCATGTTGTGATTTATTTTCTTGCACTGAAGTCATTATCAAACTTTTCACTTGTTGTTTGTCATCCATAGTTTAGGCTTTGTTCTGTTTTAACACAACCAATAGCTTCTTTTCACCAGCACTTAGTTCTTTCCTTTTTCAACATAAAACCATAAAACCAAAAACATCATAAAACACTAAACACAACAAAGTGAAAAACAAATACCTAGGCACATATAGTGCACCACACTTCAGCAGTTTACTAGCCCTGGTTGACAATTAATGAACTCAATTTAGGAACACTAGGTTGAGCACAAACATTTTGGCACCGTTGCCGGGGAAGTGTAACTAGGTAGCCTTGTTTCTTAACTCCCAAAAACAATTATATGCGTAGAGAGAGAGACTCAAGGGGTAGATTCATAAGAAGCAGAAGAAGAAGCTTGATTCCTAGAACACCACTTGTTTCACCTAGACCAAGAGCCAGCACACCTCCAACTCAGACCCACATTCCATCCTTTACTGATCCTAGACTTCTAGAAGACTTAAGAGCAGATATTCCATTCGAAATACCTTCCACTTCATCCACTGAACCTGTCTTAGAAGAATATTCAAGGACTCCTGTTGGAGACACAAAATTTTCCACTTCCACAGAAGAATCAAATATGACAGAAGAAGAGGGAGGAGGAGTCTTTAATGGAGAACACACATTATTTGGAGGGGGTAGAGGAGAAGGAGGTAGAGGTGCAGAAGGTGAAGGAGGCAAAGGAAGAGGTAGAAGAGAGATGGGAAGCTCTTTTGGGTTTCCTATAGTAGATGAAGAAACCAATACAACTATGAAAAATATTTCACCCTCTGTCCTTCCAAACTTCTATGGACTTAAAACTGAAGATCCTAAAACCTTCCTATTTGAATTTTAAGTCCTGTGTAGAACTTATGACTACTTATAAGATGCTCAAAAACTTAACTATTTCCTTCAAAATTGAAAATAGCAGCATTGAATTGGTTTATGAGTTTGATCAACAGTTCTATTAGGACATGGGAAGACATGAAACAAGCATTTCTAGAGAGGTATTTGGATTATTGTATGCCAATCAATCATAAGGAGGAACTGTTTAAGATGTTACAAAAAGAAGATGAAAATTTGGAAGATTTGTTGGAGAGATTTCATTACAACATCAAAAGAGAAAAAATGGAGAACTTAGATCAAGACACTTTAAAAGCTCTCTTGCTGAAGACAATGAGGGATGAATGGTTGGATATCCTTAACATGATGGGAAAAGGGGATATATCTCAGCTCACATTACCTGAAATATCTGAGTTATGTATTAACCTTTCAAGAGGGAAATCCAAAACTGTAAAAGGCCCAAGAGACCCTGCTCTTGCAAGGGCAAGTAAGTCTGCTTCTGGGACAGTAAGTAGGGCATAAATAGGACATATGTTTGATGATTTCAAATCTGATATCTTAAGGAGTCTTAGTGAACAAATAGACACCCTTAAGTTACAAAACAAGCAAAAAGCTGAATCTGATGCCTTAGCAATCTTTTGTCCCAAATGTAGAAAGAAGCATGCCCTGAGAGAATGTCCTTTGGATGCAAAAGTTGTAGAGACCTGTGTCATTTGTTCAGAAAAACATGAGACCAAGAGTTTTCCTTCACTTCTTGGTCTTAAAGTTGTCTTTCAATAAGATACTCCTACAAGTTCCACATAATCTCTCAATTTTGTCTCTAGAAGGCCTTGGCAAGGACCTCAAACACAAGGATTTCATGATCAAATGTATAATCAACCCCCACCAAATTGGAATTCTTGGCAGCAACCTTGGCCCCAATTTCAAAATCAATCTCAAGCTTGGGCACAAGTTTCACAAAATCCCTATGGAAGATACTCTCAGTACTATCAGTATCCACCATCCTATCCACCATATCCACATTTTCCTCCTCAACAAAATTTTCAACAAAATCCTCAAAATCTACAACATCAAAATCAACCACTTTCATTACCATTTCCTTAGAAAACAAACCAGTTGACTTCTCAACCCATACCAAACCCCAACAATAAAAATCCTCAGAATACATACATGATAGAAGGCCAACAGTTTCCAACTTATTTAATTACTTCTCTAGACCTTAGTGATGTTCAACTTAGGTCTGGAAGAATACTTGAAAAGATGAAACCTTCTGTGATTATACAAGAAAAAGACAAATCTGAGGAAGACTCTCTACGGGAAAATAAAAGTCTTGAAGAAGACACATCTTTTCAGGACCCAAACATTGAAAAATCAAAACAAAAAGAACCAATAATTTCAACTCCTGTATTAGAGCAGCCATCAACATCCACTCCTACACCTCCCTTTCCAGAAAGATTACAAATTGATAGGGGTGTAGAAAAACAAATTATGGTACCTAATTATGATTTCCTAGATGAGTTGAGAAATGTTTGCATTAAGATTCCATTATTACAAGCCATCAAGGAAATTCCAATTTTAGCAAAAACAATAAAGGAGTTGAGTATGAAGAAAACAAGAAAAAGAATAAGAGAGACAAAGAAAATTCAACTGGCAAGAAAAATAGTAGATATCATGATGGGTAAGATTGCTATTCCAAAGTATCTAGACCTAGGAAATCCAGTTGTTAAAATTCACATCAATGGAATTGAGATCCAAAACACACTTATTGATTTAGGAGAAGCAATCAATATCATGAGTAGACAAATCATGGATAAACTGAAACTTCCTAATCTTCTTTTTACACCCACATTATTACAATTAGTAGACAGATCTGTGATCAAACCTGATGGGGTAATAGAAGACATTCCAGTGTCCCTAGATTCTTGGGAGTACCCTGTGGATTTCATGATCCTAACTCCTAAGAATAATCTAGAAGGGCATCCTATTATATTAGGAAGACCTTGGTTAGCTACAGCTGATGCTTTCATTAGTTGTAGATCCGGTGATATGTATATCTCTGATGGTAGTTCAACTAAGAAATTCACTTTGTATCCTCCAGCAAGGACAATTACATATTTAGATGATACTCAATGGATAGAGGATGAAGAAGACTTACAACCTCTCTTCACAATTTCAGAAATTAGTGAAGATAGTCAAATTCTGAATACTTTAGAAAACTTTGAATCCTCTTTGGAATACAAACATGAACCATTTCAAGAAGAATCCAACATTTATTTTTTATCATCAATACATATGTCTCTTCATTCTATGGATAAATTTGGCAGCTCTACAAGTGAAATATTTCCAGGCAAAACTTTAAACATAAACAAGAACCTAGAAAAATCTCAACAAGAAGAGCTAGTCAAGATTTTACAGAGACATTCTTCTGCATATGCATGGGAGTACACTGATATGAAAGGGATAAGCCCTAATACTTGCACTCATCACATCTACATAGAGGAAAATTGTAAACCAATCAGACAACCTCAAAGAAGGATGAATCCAAATCTTAGGGAGATTGTTAAAGAAGAATTGCAGAAATTGTTGAATGTCAACTTTATCTATCCTATTTCAGATAGTCAATGGGTTTCTCCTTTGTTAATTGTGCCAAATAAAAATGGTAAATGGAGGGTATGTATTGACTACCGATAATTAAACAAAGCTACTCTTAAAGACCATTTTCCCTTACCTTTCATAGATCAAGTGTTAGATACATTAGCTGGAAAAAAGTACTTCTCATTTCTAGATGGGTTTAGTGGTTACAATCAAATTCATTTACCTGTCCTTGGGGTACCTATGCTTACCGAGTATTGCCATTTGGATTATGAAATGCACCTGCAACATTTCAAAGGGCAGTATTAGGAATTTTTTCAGATCTAATACATGATTGTGTAGAGGTATATATGGATGATTTCACATTTTATGGAAACACATTTGAAGAAGCCTTAGTAAACTTGGAAAAAGTCTTAAAAAGATGTAAAGAAGCAAATATTTCACTTAGTCATGAGAAGTGTTTTATGATGTTTACTGAAGGAATTGTTTTAGGACATCACATTTCAGGGGATGGGATTAGAGTTGATGAGTCAAAAGTTGAAGTCATCTCTAACTTATCTATTCCAAGTTTTCAAAAAGATGTTAGGATTTTTCTTGGATTTACAGGGTATTATCGAAGATTTATAGAAAAATTCACTAAGATAGCATCTCCACTCTTCAAATTACTTACCAAAGACTGTGAATTCAATTGGAATTATGATTTCCAGTTAGCCTTTGAGACCTTGAAAACAAAAATTTCTGAAGCACCTATTTTAAGGGGACCTAACTGGAAGTTACCTTTTCATATTTCAACAGATGCCTCAGATATAGCTCTAGGAGTAGTATTGGGACAAAAAGACCTGATTCCTTATGCCATCTATTATACCAGTAAAAATTTGACTCCTGCAGAGTTAATCTATACTGTAACTGAAAAAGAGTTTTTAGTTGTTGTTCATGCCATAAACAAATTCAGACACTATATAACAGGCTATGAAACTTTTGTTCACACAGATCATTTTTCAATTAGATATCTAATGAATAAATCAATCACTAATGGCAGAGTCATAAGATGGTTATTGCTTTTACAAGAATTCAACATTACCATTCTAGATAGGCCTGGAAAACAAAAAACAGTAGCTGATTTCCTATATAGACTCCAAAACATCCAAGACAATACCCCAGTTGAAGATCAATTTCCTGATGAATATCTTTTTGCAATTTCTACTCAGACTCCTTGGTTTGCTGACATTGCTAATTATTTTGTTTCAGGGAAATTTCCTTCAATAATGAATGTAAGAGATAAAATAAAAATCATTTATGACAGTGCAAAATATTCATGGGTTGCTAATGAGTTGTACAGGACAGGTCCATATTTTATCATTAGGAGATGTGTTCGGGAAGATGAGATGCCTGAGATTCTCAAAGCATGTCATGATGAACCTTGTGGTGGACACTTTGTTGATAAGAGGACAGCCTATAAGATCCTTCATTTAGGATATTATTGGCCATCCCTTTTCAAAGATGCTAAAGAGTATGTCAAAAGGTGTGACAGTTGCCAAAGGGTAGGGAAACCTTCTCCTTCAGGTGAGATGCCATTGCAGCCTCAGGTACATATTGAACCTTTTGAAAAATGGGCTTTGGATTTTGTAGGACCTATTAGTTCTCCATCAAGACAAAAGAGATATATATTAGTTTGCACTGATTATGTTACCAAATGGGTAGAGGCCAAGCCATTACTTTTTTCTACTGAAGCATCTGTAGTTAATTTTCTTTTTGAGGATATTTTTACTCGTTTTGGTGTCCCAAGGGAAATTGTTACAGATCAAGGAGCTCAATTCACATCAAGGCTAGTGGAACAAATGATGGAGAGGTACAAAATCAGACACAGAAAATCCACTCCCTATCATCCACAAGCAAATGGTCAAGTGGAATCTAATAATAAGGTTATTGAAGGGATCCTAACAAAGACTGTCCATCTACATAGAAAATATTGGGTAGATAGGCTTCCTGAAGCCTTGTGGGCCTATAGAACTACATGGAGAAGCACAACAAACCATACTCCTTATGAACTTGTTTATGGAAAGCAAGTTTTGTTTCCCATAGAGTTCCAGATTCAAACTTTCAAAATGGCAGTTTAGCTAGGACTTGATCTATCAGAGGCACAAAAGCACAGATTGGAGCAGATTAATGAATTGGATGAGATCAGACAAGATGCAGTTCAGAAAAAAAGTATAGTCCAACAGTAAAGGACTAGTTGGCATGACAAGTACATCAAGGAGAAGAAGTTCAAAGAAGGTGACTGGGCTCTCTTGTTTGATTCAAAGTTCAAGGATTTTCAAGGCAAATTTCAAACACATTGGCTTGGGCCATATGAAATTGTGAGAATTTTTGACAATGGAGCAATAAAAATCAGAACAATAGATGAAGAAGAGGTTAATTTTCTTGTGAATGGTCATAGATTGAAGCTGTATCACAAACCACTCTCAAGAGAAGAATTTGTCAAGAAGTTCCAGGAAAATAGTGATGTGAAGTTAATGAAGAAGAATCTTTCTTCTTCATCAACTTAATTGAATTTTCTGAAGTCAGATATATTGAAAAAATAAATAAAATTAAATAAAATTAAAAATTAAAATAAAAAATAAAATAAAAATAAAAGTATAAACATGAAAACCAATCACTGATTGGCATGTTTATACAGAAAAGATAGAGTGAAAATCAGAATTTTTCTGACACTCTAACTTTTCCATTTTGTTTTTTTTCCTGCAAGCAGCTGTTACAAAATCATAAGTGCAGATCCATTTCACTTATGGTCCATTTCATTTCATCCATTCATTCCATTTACTCATCCATCCATACTCCATTTCATTCATTCATTCATACTCCATTTTATTCATTCATCCACACTTCATTCATTTCATTCCATACTTCATCCACCTCATTTCAATTTCAGATTTTTAAAGTTTGATGTTTTTCTGCAATTAATAATACATATCATGAATTGCAGCCCACTTCTCATACTTCACTCTATTTCATAAGTTGTGATCCATTCCACTCCATTATTCATTTCATTCATACTTCATCCTACCATATTTCATTATTCATTTCATACAACCTTTCATCATTCCAGCTTCAAACCATATTCAAAGTTCTCTACAAGTACATTCTGCAATCAATCAGACATTCTACAGCTAGTCAGACATTCTGCAACCAGACAGACATTCTACAGCCAGAGAGCCTGAAAGCGCTGTCTAGTAATCATTTGATCTGCAACAAAATGATCCTGCATATCCAAGAACAAGCAAAATCAAGAAGGTTATGAAGACTCAAAAATTAATGATTTTCAGGAGAGAACAAAGCATATGAAGATCACAAGAAAATTAAAGCAAAGGCAAAGGTATGAAATTATTATAGTGATGAATCATGAAAAATTCTAGTATAGTTCAGTTATATATTATTCAAAAAGTTGTTTTAATTAATTTTGTTGATCATGCCTAACAAACCTCCCGCAAAAAATTTGGATGAAAACTCCTTCTATTCAGCCATTTCAAAACCCATATCCGATCATCATTTAAAAATCTAAACGGTTAAAATGATGAAGTGATTGAATTAGTCACGTCACTAAGCATTTAATGATGATTTTGAATTCGTTACAAAATATCTCTGCGGTTTTTTTTCCTCTGTGATATCTTTCAACTCATATACATCATCCTCACCTCATTATATTCATTCCGTAACCACTCCATATCACTCTTTCCCGTAGCCAACTTTTAACCATTTCGGTCTGTGAGACAGAGGCATCTCTGTAACAACCATTATCACTGTGAACAGAGGAAACATTTGTAGGGCAAAAACAACTTGTTAACGGCCATTCTCACCGTGAGTAGAAGACTAGTGAATTGAGGATTGAAGAAGAGTTATGGGCCTCATAGTGAGAACTGAACTAGTTGGCACTAAGTACTTGGAAGGCTATCCCCAAATCATAGAAATCTTACAACAAGCAGGATGGTTGCAATTCCTTGAAAAATTCAGTGGCTTCCACAAAGAGGTTACTAAAAATTTTGTAAGATCCTTTAATGGAGCCGAGGTTGAAGTTGGAGATATTAAATTCACTGTCACAGAGGCTTTTATTGCAGAAGAAACAGGATTTCCTAGACAAGGAGAAAGGTGGTTTAAGAATAGAGAATTTCATAACGAAGCATGGAAGCAGATACTCAAGTCACCAGGTATGGATGTCACCGTTTTTAAAAAGGGTATCCTGAGCTCTGCATTAAAGAACAAATGGAGGAACATGTTGCTTATCCTGCAAAAATTCATCACTTGTGAAGGTAGATATGGTACTTTCTATGTTTACCATATTAGGTTGATAATGCATTTCCTAGAAGAAGAACTCAATTTGCCCTTTTTCTTGCTTCATAGTTTAAAGAAAATGGCTTCAAGTGTTCAAAAGAGAATTCAATTTCTGGAAACAACTTTATACCACCATGGTTTAGTCAAGATTTTAATTGAACATCATTTAGCAAAAATGGGAGATACTTGGGATGACTTCTTGGTGAGAAATCACTTTGAGGAACCAAAGGAACCTCCACCTGAAGACAAACCTACAAAAAGAAGTAGAAAATGGAAATCCTCAAAAACTGAAACTGGTAAAACAATACAAGAAAGCAGTGAAGAAATGATTTCTGAAAAATTAGTTCAGATTAAGAAGCAGCTTAAGAAAGAGAGGATCATAAGAAAATTTGCCAGAGAAAAAGGGGAAGGGCCATCTAAACCGAGAAGGAGCCACAGACTTAGAGGGATACTAAAGAAAACAAAAGTTAAACAAACTGGAGTCATAAACATAGAAGACGAAGAAACACCTACTGAGCAGGATTTTGATGAAGAAACTCCTGAAATAGACCCTGCACAGCAAGAAATTTACAACTATGTTGAGTCATTAGAGAGAAGAGCTTCAGAATCTAGAGACAGAACTCCTAGCCCCCCAAAGTCTGAAATTGATATGCTAAGAAGAGATAGGTATGAGTTAGAAGTACTCAATAGGCATATCAAGAATGAGAATGAAATTCTGAGAGAGCAGGTTAAACTAAAAACCAATATGAATTCAACCCTGTCTCTACAAATGGACAAAGTGGAAAAGGCCAATGAAAAATTGAAAAAGAGAAATAAAAAGTTAATTAGGGCACTTACCAATTTAAGGTTCAAGTTAGTTATCAGGAAGCCCAGAAGGCCTTTAACTAGTAGGCAAAGCAGAAGAAGAGGGTTGGATGTTCTTGCAGAGGTCTCAGAGTTCATGGAATAGTTGCATGAGGACATGCAAGAATCTAGCAGTGGGGGTATGTTGAGCTCCAAGAATGTTCTTTCTTCCACCACATTCCACTCCATTTCTTTTGTCCATTGTTAATCTCGAGCTCAAATGATCAATAGAATTAGTTAAAATTGCTTTGAGAATGAATATCATGACTAACTTGCTATGTTTTTATGATTTTGTCATTGTAGTACTTTTTGAACTAAATCTAGCTACAGAATGCAGACATTCTGTAGCTAGTTGCCAATTCTGCAGCCATGTTCATGTCTACAAAGTTTCCAGGTGTCATTTCAGAGAAAAGCACATATGGTTGTATTCCACATCATCTCCTTATCATTTTTTTCTCTCCACGAAGTTTGAACGGAATCCTGTAGGCGATTATGAACGTGGGAACTTAAATTAGGAGGTAGACTCCTAACAGGATAAGGACAATCTAGATGTCCTTAACCATATTACGAAGACCACCTTCAGAGTTCTAGTTCGATTCTAATTAGGAAAGAAAATGATTCCTATGTTATCTCAGATACGGTTATGTAATTTTGTTATAAATATGCTCGGGAAACAGGGACAAGGTTATATTTTATGGTTGACTGCTAGATTTCAGAAGTCTGAAAACACTCTGTTTTGAAGTAATTTCTCTTTAATGAAAGAAGCATCATTTCCTTGAAAGCGTTGAATCAATTTTGAGGTATATTTCATGCTACTCTGGTGGTAGAGGGCCCCTGCCTCCTGAGCAGCCTTGTTTATACGGTTTAGATAAGTATTTTAGTCTCGTTTTCATTTCTAGCTTAAGTAGATTTCTGAAGTTTATGTTTCATACTTGTTTCATTAATCATTACAACTATACTTACTCTTATAAACTCTTCCAAAATATCATTACGATGAATAAGGCATAGCTGTGGTGTTGTAGGTTTTAGTTGCATTTCTTTTCATTAATTATCACAGTTAGACTTACTCTAATAAAATCTTCCAAAATATTATCATGATGAATAAGGCAAAGATGTGGTATTGTAGGTTTTAGTTGCTTATTTACACTAAGTGTCACAGCCGGTCTTACTCTTACAAACTCTTCCAAAACATCATTAACAATGAATAAGAAACAACTGTGGTGTCTTAGATTCTAGTTGTTTGTTTTCAGTCTTATGTTTATGCTCAATTGCATTGAATAATACAACCATACTTGTTTTCACAAACTCTTCCAAAATATCATTCATATTGAACAAGATGGGCTGTAGAATTCCTTAGGATAGTTGCATGTTAATTTAGTTACAGCACTCCGGAGGTAGAATGCATTTAGTTCAGCTCTGTCATTTCATTTCAAGTTTGATAATGGCTTTTTAGTTTAACACTATTCACTGCACTTCAAGTAGACTAGTAACACTCTAGTTTAGTCTTAGCTCACTGTATTAACATTCCAAGTTTAGTTGCTATCCATTGCATTTTAAATTGTATTAGTTGTTAAATTTAGATACCACGGTCTTCATTATTTACAAAAACTTCTTTTGTTCCAACCTCATATTAATACATAATCATCTGGACAGAAGCTAGTATCAGTCTAAGGCCTGGAGTATTTTGCAACCTTTTTACCATTTCACAAACAAGCCTTTTCTCAAAGACTATTCTAAAAAGGAAATCTATAACTTCTGAGTGAGGTCTAGTGGTGTTAAATTGAGTTGCAGAACAGAATTAGAAGCTAGTTTAGAGTAGAAATATTATTGTGTTACAAGTGTCCTTTTCCAAATGTATTCCAATAAACCTTTAATCATGGATGAGATGTTGTAACATTGTAAGTTGATTGTTTGATTGTTTATTTAGGAGAATTTCATTTACACTTAACTTGTCCATTTCTCAAGCTCTTCCAACACATCTTTAATGAATGAATTGAATAAGTTCAAGTTCATGTTGTAATTTATTCCCTTGCAATGAAGTCATTATCAAGCTTTGCATTTATTGTTTGCCTTCCATAGTTTCGGCTGTGTTCTGTTTTAACACAACCCATAGCTTCTTTTCACCAGCACTTAGTTCTTCCCTTTTTCAACATAAAACCATAAAACCAAAAACATCATAAAACACTAAACACAACGTAGTGAGAAACAAATACCTAGGCACATATAGTGCACCACACTTCAGCAGTTTACTAGCCCTGGTTGACAATTAATGAACTCAATTTAGGAACACTAGGTTGAGCACAAACAATCCTCATTTTAGCATCCATCCTTGTGCAACACAACACAAACATAAGCTTTGAAGGGAAAAGACATGTCTCTGATCTGGCCGCAGTGAGAAGAGGGCATAACAGCGTGGGAACAAGTCTATTTTAGGGCTGCAGGAAGGTGACTGAGTAGCTGGAGAAGGGTCCGAGTAGCTGAGTGCAAGACCGAAGTGTTGTTCTTGAAGATCGAAGTAAGGGAGGGTTGTTTTGAGGTGAAAGGAAGGTGGGTAGAATCTTAGAAGGGATGTTGCAGCCCTACACAGCCTTGTTGTAGGGTGCCGCAGTTGTTTGAAGGGAGGTCAAAGGGCTGGTGGAGGCTATATAATAGCCTAGCATCATCAACGAGGGTCATATCCTTTCATATAAGCGTGTTCGTACCTCCTTAAGGAAATTTTGGGCAGAAATTAGAGGACTGTTAGGGATTAGTTTATATGCTCTAACCAGGCCTAGATTGCAGCAGTGGAGCTACAGCAAAACAGTCAACAAGGTATATGTCTTTGATGAAGTGTTTTTAGGTGTTGGATCCTAGATAGGACCAGTTTTGGATTAGTTTGATAAGGAGCGTGTGGAAGTCAAAGAGGAGGGGTAGACCTTGTGGTTAGAGACCCTAAACCAGTGACATTTTCCCCAGTGAATGAGCAGCATACTTGCAGCAGAAGATTGTTGTGCATTGAGTTAGAGTGTTGAAAAAATAGTCAATATTGAAAAAATACAATTTCTTGCCACCTTTAAAGGGTTTATGGAAAATATATCACATACTCTATTCACATTGCAATTGAAAAGAACTCTCAGAACTAATTTGGATTTTTTAGAGGTAATATGGCTTGCCATCCATTGAAAGAAAACACTCTCGAAATGATTCACTCTAGGTTGTTTAACAGGTGACACTCACACATCATCTGGAATAAATAACCGAGGCACCTTCAAAGAAAGTATTCTTGAAACTTTTGAGATGGCAGGTTGATGATTAGTGTTGCAATATTCTTTCACTAGATCCACTGTTTTGCAACCAGTCAAAATTTTACTCCCATTAATTTGTTGTTCAACCTATTTTATGCGCTTAATAGGACTAGAGCCTTCAGTGAGATTTGATGGTTGAGCAGAAAAAATCAAAGGAAGAATCTCATTTGCACCCTCACTTGTCAAGGTATTTTGAACATCTAAAAATCAATAATTTGCAACTGTTGTATTCAAATAAGCCACACATTGATTTTTTTGGACTTCCCAATAAGGATATGAAACATTTTCTATAGTTGTGCACAAAAAATCACATTGCCCAGGTATGGTGCTAGTGAGTTCCAACACTTAACTGCCGTTCCACTTACTATATATGTTTCTGCTTAAAAAAAATTTGAAAGTACAGAACCTTGATAAGACAGGGACAGTTGAATTTTGAAATAAATGGTGCAAGAGAGAAGGAGACAACAATGGATTCAATGCATTAGGAGAAACACTAGGGGAAGAAGGCACAAGAAGAAGATTTATTTCTGCTTCCTTTTGGATTGCATCTGGATCAACTGAAAATTGAAATGGGTGGTTTTGTATCTCTGGAATTTGGTTTTGCCTTTGATTTTGGCATCTTACCAAACAATGGAATGCATCTCATTTATGTTAGAGGCGAGTGCATATTTGTGGAACAATCATCCCCAGTTGCTCCAGGTTCTTCCGTTGTTTATGCTTGAGCGGTTGAGTAAAATTACAATTAGTTTGATAACCAATTGGGACATGGAGGGCAATATGGGTGGTGGTCCATGGATGGATTCTTGATCAGGGCACTTATTTTATGCTGAAGGAGCTAAGGGTATATCTAAATATTTATCATATTGTATGTATTTTCCACTTCATAGTTTCATTCACCATAACAGTCTTCATGTTGATAGGTCTTCTACTGAAAATATTGATCTTGAACAGTTTGTAAAAATGGCTTTTGTTTCCAATGAGGAGATGATAAAGTGGACAATGTTGGCACTGAATCTAGAGATTTATAACTCAATTATATGTCTCAAATAAGTGATACATTCTCATTTGAAATTGGAACAAAGAATGTTCCCATTGGAGAGGGTATTTATGGCTTAGTCGATTTCACCCAATATGGTGAGATAGACAAAAAATTTGGATGCTAGAAACCCTTTCAGACTAGCCAATCAAGTGAAGTGATTCAGAGAAAGGCTTCTAAAAGATGCCAAATTATTTCCACCCATATATTCTTTACAAAAATATTAGTAAATATCATATTATGTTTCTTATCATCTATGCTAAGATGAACTGCCAAAATAATTACAGGTCCTCTACTTGAGTAAATAAGAAGAGAAAGAACTTTTCTGAATCTCTATACCCCTCAGGGTGCCTCAAATGTTTTAGAAACAAGTTTTTGGCGTAACCTATTAAGAAAATCTCATTAACTCACAACATTTCACTAATCAAAACCTCTTAACTATGGGCAATACTTCCTAAACGTAGTAACTTTAACCAAATGAATGTCTTAAAGTATCATGATTCATATCCTCCTCAATCACATAAATGATATAACGCCACTCTTTGGATGAATGCCCTCAAAAGTACCAAGAAATGGTTGAAAGTTCAATTTAGAAAGAAGTTGTAAATGCATGATTCATTGCCAATCAAAAGAAATTTTCGACCAACACAAAACATTCAAAAGAAGAATTCAACTCTTAGAATAAGATTACATAAAGGACTCAAAACCACTATTTTTGTTTTTCTTCAATGAAGCAAAAAGGAGAAGAGTAGAAATTTACTCTGTAATCGAGCTAGAACCTTCAACAGACTTACGATTCAAGAGTAACTTCCATGATCATCATTCAGACAAGTCTCATCCATAATGTCATTGAGATGAGTTTTCCACCACTGCCTATTATGGCCGACTAGGCATCTTCAACAAATTCTTTTCTCCTCATCAAACTCTAGAAGAAGATGAAACCTGCTCCAATGACCATAAACAATGCATGTTGTCAAACGAGTAACTTTGATGCACAATTAATTTGGTCTTTACATGGTATCATTTACATTATAAAAGAGTTATTTATTTCTATCTTATTTATGTAGATTCTCATGTTATTTATTCAAAATAAATAACATGTGGTGGTTGATAGTATCTTCAGAAAGACATCCAAAAACTAAACCATTAACACTTCCACAGGGATGTTGGTTTGCAAGGATTCAGAATATTGTCAAACATAGCCCTCAGGGTTGCTGACTGGTATTGTCGTGAAAGAAAAAGGCATTTAAAAATGATATAAGACAAAATAGAAATTTAGCATTTCAAACGTTGTTGGGACAAACTCATTCCATCAATCCAAGGGGAAAAGCACTTCATTTCTACCTCTAAAATATGTGCTTCAAAATATAGATTCAATTATCAACTACAAACCCAAAAGTTACTTGAGGACATCACCCATTGTCACCTTGGTGATCATCCTTCTCACATAAGGCTAGCTCTCCTCCAACATAAGGGAGGAATCCATGATAAGCCTATAGATCTATCCTTCAAATGCTAAAAAAACAGATTTGCAAAATGATATTGTTTTTTCCTTTTAAGATTTAAAATGGAAATCTAGGCAAGACCTAGTTCCTAGTCCCTGGGCTATAGACTCTAGGCAACAAACAAAACTTTAAAAGTGATGAAAAAGATGTGAGTCGTGACAAAACAACCACACAGCAAGTGTTATCAGTCAATAATATATCCAATAAATATGTAACAATGCTATCTCCTAATAGATGGAACATTTGAAGACAATGTGCTCCCCCAACTTGATCTCTTGTAAGTCACATAGCTGAAAATTCCCTTTGAGGTGTGTGATTCAGTGAGCTATCTCAAACCAAAGCTAGTGGGAGCCCACTCTGAATGAACCAAGGGGAATCCTAAGGTTGTGCATCCAATGTCTATTAGTATAGATAGGCGTAACAATAAGAGTCACTTAGCTACATAAAGCACTCAAAATAATAAAATGACATATTCAAGCTAATGCCCTCAAGGAGGGAAATCGAAGTGATTTTGATGTAGTTTGTAGATATCCTCTCTAATCTCCTAGGTTAAGTCACATTTAGATAGTAGGAGCTGACCTAGATCATTAAAATATAACCTAAAAAGGGCAAGTTATTGATAGAAACGGCCACTAACTGAAGCAATTAAGAAGAACCCACAACAATTACACCAAGGAGGGGTCTACTGAAGCAATACCTTGAACTCCACCTAGATGATAGATTGAGGAATTGCATGTTAGCAGCAGATGAAGCATCATAATATAAGGGTTTAGAATCTCTCTATCCTATCCCAATCAACCCAAAGCAAGCCAGGTCCCCAGACCTTGAAGCCATAACGGGTCATGGCTGTAATGATTATGTCCAAAGAAGTGCATATTGAAAGAGATGTCCTAGAGCACTATCTCTTTAGCCAAGAAAACCATACTCCTTATTAAGTTGGGGCTAGAAAGCATGCCTCAAGCTAAGCTAGACTCTTAAGATCTGACCCCCAAGTATGTGTAGGTTGTGGTAATATGAATCCCATCCCCTCCAACGTAAAAATGGTAGTCAAGGAGAGCATGCTGAGACATGTTGAAGATCATAAGCTTAGTCTTACTAAGTTCAAATTTAAACAATCAAAGATCAAAAGAGTTGGAGAAGGCCTCAATTTTTCTCTACAACCCCTTATGTGAGGTGCCAAGAGGATCATGTTGTTGAAAACTAAAAGCAAGGAGATCAAGACATCGGGTAGAAGACAATCAACACCATCCTATATGTGCTCCTAAGAAAGGAGTCAATCTCATCGATATAGAACCCAAAGAGAGTTAGTGAGAGAGGGAATTTCTATTTGAACTCTATAGTACTCCTAAGGTAGTCTAAGAAGATGTCGATAGTGCAGAAATGACCAAGCACTGACTCATATAGTCTCGTGATAGAAGCCAATGCCGTATCACCTCTAAAACAATGCCTCTCTCATCACAAAATCAAATGCCTTACAAAATTCAACAAATCAACAAAATATTTTCAAAGATAAATGATGGGCCTCTCTAATAATGGCACAAAGAGTGAAAGATGTGGTCAGTAGTTTGGTATCTCTTGTAGAACCCTAGATACATTCTAGCTCTAGGGTTCCTCCACTCTAGCTCATTTAATAATCATGTGGGGTATGGTACCATAGGGCATGGAAAATGTGTAGGCAATCATGATGGTCTGATAATTGTTTTGGTCTTAAGCAACCCCAAAATTAAAATTGGAGTGGATGATATGGTGGGGCCATCACAAAGAGAAACCTAAAAAAAGAACATGATTAAACAAATCAATAATGTGGGAGTCAAGGGGATGAATACCATGCTTGAGAAACTCAACCTAAGAGGCTTCCCCATCAGCAGTGCTACCAGTGCTCATGATACTGATGACCTTCCCAAGCTTGAATTAGAAAATATATAGAAATAAAAAGGAAGTGAAGCGATCCACACTAGAGGTTGTCCACAAACATCATAGAGGGTGGTAGTGTGCAAGAACAAGTAATGACTCATGAGAGCACCATAGATAGGAAAAAGAGCACTTAGTGGGTGGTGGAGGCCTTCAAGCTGTGAGGAATGGACTGATCATGAAAAAAAAAAAAAATGGAGATGTCTATGGAGTTTTCTGTCTTTTTCAAACCAGCACTTCATGGGACAGAGGTTAAGGATACATGGTGTAGTGTCAAATGGTGTTGGGGACCGGGGTGAGATAAAAAGGAAGCCTCTTGTTACTTCTCAAAATGCATTTTCATTTTGGGGCATTCATTCCAGCAGTGCAGTGATTAGGATGTGAAATTTGGAGGTGGAGACTAGGCTGAGATTTTTTAGAGGCTTTTAATGGCATAAAATATGGAATATGAACATGCTAAAATGGCTTCCTGTAGGGCTTGATGTAGTGCCTTTGTTGGAGCAGCCAAGCATGCACTCTAAGACTTATTCCTATCATGCTAGCTAATTGTATCTACAGGTTTGAATGACTCTTGAAATGGTTCCAAATTCAAGTTTTTTTGGCTCTCCTGTAGCAGTTGATCAGCTGAAATTGAGTATTTTACTATTTTATGGGGTTGTACCACCAGTTGTGCATTTTAGCATTAATTCTACCAATATATTGTTAAACCATCTTATGAGAGCAACCATGGTAGATTTTGGAATTTCCAAAGAACAAACATTTTATGGTTGGAATTCAAGCCTCAAGGAAACATCTGATGATAGTGACCCTGACTATATGTCAGCAAACACCTTTTACAACAAAACATGATATATACAGGGTCACTATCTGTCAGCAAACACCTTTTACAGCAAAAAATGATATATACTGCTATGAATATAAAATAGCACATAAGTACTTCCTCATGGTGTGGATTATTCATGATAGGAAAATTTTCCTCTAGAGCTATTATGATATATGATGGGCAGTCTTAGCTGGTGATCTGATGCAATTTTTTGAGGCATATTTGGCATAAGACTGTTGATATTCTAGAACAGAAAATGGAAGCCATTTTCAGTAGTTAGTATATCCCCTTCTCCAATGTGACACTCATCAAATTAAGAAAGAGTTAACTGTAGATTTAAAAAAGAAACAACCAGCAAGTAGCGTATTATTCCTTGTGTTATGGCCTAAAAGACGTTGGGCCTCATTGTGTAGGGTGCAACTCCTTGCCATGGTCAAGAGGTATGTTTTAAAGGGGATTCCACTTGGCACACAATCCTATGTTGCTTCATTTCCTAACAAATGTAATTGTTTTATTTTTTATTTTGTGGTTGATGCATTTATGGGGGGGTAGTTATAGTAACCTGAGTTTATTTATTGTACCCTTAACCATTGTTTCCTATTCTTGGAGATATAGTTGGGTCATTGGAGAAAGATCCTTAGCTGCCTTTTCTATTTTGAGATTGTAATTGGTTTGCATTTAGGATGAGTGATGAATCACCTAGATCGAAGGAGTGATCCCCTAGTTGGCACCTTAGCACATTATTTAAGGTCACTCCATTTGCTAGAGCTTGTTGTAACTTACAATGGCCAACCTAACCATCCTGCACACATTTTTAGGGTGTATTCTTAAGGGGTGAATTGGCTAATTCCTTGGAGAGTAAGCGCTAGCTCACCCTGATCTATTGGGGGTATGTTGACTTACTAATAGTGATATGGGTGAGAGTATGGAGAAATAGTTGGGTCATTGGAGAAAGAGCCTTAGCTTCCTTTGCTATTTTGAGCTTGTAATTGGTTTGCATTTATGATGAGTGATGAATCACGTAGATCGAAGGAGTGCTCCCCTAGTTGGCACCTTAGCACATTATTTAAGGTCACTCCATTTGCTAGAGCTTGTTGTAACTTACAATGGAAAAGTTGACCATTTTGCACACATTTTTAGGGTGTATTCTTAAGGGATGAATTGGCTACTTCCTTGGAGAGTAAGCGCTAGCTCACCTTGATCTATTGGGGGTATGTTGACTTAATAGTGATACGGGTGAGAGTATGGAGAGATAGTTGGGTCATTTGAGAAAGAGCCTTAGTTTCCTTTGCTATTTTGAGCTTGTAATTGGTTTGCATTTTTGACGAGTGATGAATCACCTAGATCAAAGGAGTGCTCCCCTAGTTGGCACCTTAGCACATTATTTAAGCTCACTCCATTTGCTAGAGCTTGTTGTAACTTACAATGGCCAAGTTGACCATTCTGCACACATTTTTATGGTGTATTCTTAAGGGATGAATTGGCTACTTATGGTCTCAATATCATGTATGTCTCTGTTGCATTATGCATTTTATCCTTTGCCGCAATAAATAACATGCAACAATCTGTTATCTCTTTGATTGTAATTTATTTGTCTTTCTACTCTGCTCTCATTCATTGCTATATTGATATTTGTATAGTAAATAATTTACTCCTAATGGTGCAGTGAAGTTGGTTTCAAAGGATTCATCACCATATAATGTAATAGCAATGGGAAACCAAGACTGTAGCATCACTGCATGGACCACAGCCAGTCCACGCCCTATTTTATTTTTGATAAGTTTTAGAGCCATTAGCTGAACATGATAATTGGTTTGATGCCCCAATCCAACTCTAAAGTTAATGCTATGAGGTTCACTATATAAAACACTTATCCCTAATCCATAGAACTAAGGTTCATCATCAAAATATGCACATGCACCATCCTTACCCACTTCTACAACAATCTGCCTAGGAAGCTTAGGTACTCACGTCTAAGGAAAACTCTTTTAAAGAATTGAGACCACATCAAATAGAAAAATCACATTGAATAGGAAGAATTTTCCTATCTTTAAATAAGTTGACATTCCTAGCTTACTAAATACCCAAGCTAGGATCCATGGAAGTGCTTTGTAATCCTTCACTGAAGAGTTATGACACCAACCTCTTAGACCATTTTCAACTGTGCCACCAATTCAGACATTTTTCAACCTAGTCAAATGTTTAATCTCCCTCTAAACTTGCATAGTGTAGTTTTTTCCAAGGAAAAAGTTGTAATTTTACTACTGAAAACAAAATTACATGTTACATGTGTTGGTAATTGTCAATCAAGACAAGCTAGTATGCCGCGAGTAAAAATATAATACAAGGGAAGAAAATTAAGATTTTCTCCCTTTTTTCTTTTCAACCTTTCGCCAAGCCCCTTGAATTGGTGTGGCAGAGATCAGGGTGAGCTGGTTATCTTCGGTGAGTGCTCCATTGTCCTTATCTGAGTCTGATGTATCTGATATGTGTTGTCTTTTATTTCCCCCACTGTCCAGTGCCCCTGAATTCATTGTCGGTTGTGCCATGGTGGTGATGTCAAAAGGATCTTGCATTTCCTGTTCTTGTGCACCCTGAGAGTTTGCAGTCTGTTTACTCTCGTGTGGTATGGGTTCTTCCTCTTCTTTGTTTGTCTCCTGCACTGGTTCCTCTGATGGAAATTTCCATCCTTTGGCAGCTTTCCCTGTCTTCTTCTTTTTTATGTTATCTCGTTTTGCTTCCAGGCATGTGTTTTGTAAGTGTCCGGTATTTCTGCATATTTTGCATTTGAATGTTGTGTTTTCATAGTCTAAATGTTGTGTCCATATTTGTTGTTTGAGTATCAGCTGAATGCTCTCTGGTAGACCTTTGCTAAGGTCCACTTCCACACAGATTTGTGCGAAAGTGTAGATGCATTCCTCCAAACGCTGGGTATCTGTTTTTTTATATATCTCCTGAGGATGTTCCTAATGCCTCCTAGAACATTTTCATTCCAAAAATGAAGCGGGAGGTTGTATAGACGGACCCAAACTGGCATTCTAGTAACCTCCATTGTGTTTGCGTCAAAATCAAGAAACCATGGTGTGATGAAGAGTCCTGTGGATCCCCAAAACCATGGTCCATCCCTTAGTACGATATCTCTGGCTTCCGATGATGGGAATTTGACTATGAAGAAACCCTTGGAGCATAGATATATTTCACAGTCCATGGTCCAGTTGGTGAAAATCCAATGAAACAATTCCATTGGTTTGGGCCAAAAGTAGTTGAATCTACATATTATTGCTTGAGATTCAAATGTAGATCGATGCTCCTCTATCTCTGGAGTATCTATAGCCAGTTCGGGCACACATTTTTGTTGTTCCACAATGTATGGCTTGGGGGTACTCTCTGTTGGTGTAGTTGCAGCTGTTGCTCTATTTTTCCCCTGCAGAACATTTCTGTAAGAGGGGCTTTTTGGGGTTTCTAGTTTTGAGGTGTTGGCACCCCAAGAGGGTCCTTGGGATTTTTTCTGATCAGCTTTTCCACCCCGCAGTCGCAGGTTAAGGTAGATGGTGAAACCAGGACCAATGGGGTAGACCTTGATAGCACAAGAGTCCATTAAGGATTCCCCCCCATGAATCAATGACTGGATGAAGCAGGGGTAACCAGAGATAGAACTAATTTTTTCTTTCATATTGGATACCATGTCTATGTCCTGTATCCAAACTATAAAACTATTCCCCACTGGGGGCTTTATGAAAACTTGAAAATGTGCAGAGCTTACCTGATATTCGTTTCCTATGTTGGTTCTGTGAGCTTCGTTGTCCTTCATTTCTGGTATCCTGGTTGGGGTTCTGTAGTCGCCGAATGTCAAGTTTCCTCGAAATGGCGTGTCTATGGGTTGGCCACCACAGAGCACCGATGCTCGCGTAGTGCCAAGCGTTGAAAAATGTCACCATACCTTGCAAAAAACCGCAGTCGCAGTTTATGTGCGAGTATTTGCAGCCAAACCACCTCAGACGGGAGTCTGTAGGCCAGAGCAGGACGAAATTGCTCCAGCCCATCGTAGATCATGGGCGTCCACCCTTTGGCAAGACTGGAGTCCGTAGAGTCCGAAAGAGGCCTCCATGCATTCAAAGGGAAACCAGTTCCAATCAAAACCCCAGTCCAGCACATGTGCGAGGCGAAAAACCCGAGCAGCAGTGGTGGTCTTCTCAGTTAGTGCCCTGCCATGGCCGTCTGCCGCCTCCAAAGCCAACAATCCAGAGCAGTAAAAATTAGGTTTTCCACCGACCATCGCCATTTTTCCCCTATTAATTCTAAATATGAAGAGGGAGAAGTAGGACTTGCATAGTGTCATTACAGTCCATGATAAGATGTTTTTTGGTTTTTTCACATACCTTGCATAAACTCCACCTATCGAGTCTTGCTCTATTCCTTGTCAAAAGATTATACCAAGTCAAGTCTTTTTGTTTAGTGCAAACCACATAAAAATCAAGCCTTTGAGGGATATTTAAATATCCAAACTCTCCTCCACCACACATGATTCCTCTTCTCCCCATATAAACTAATACTAATATATCTAGCTTTTGGAGTATAAACCCCAGAAGGGTTCTTTAACCATATGAGCTTCTCTATCTTCTTATTCAATTTGACATGGCTATACTTGAGTCTTGAAATAAAAATTCCCTAAGAATGAGCATCGTCACCTCTAAAATCTAATGAAAGCCACCTTTGACCTCCAAATAGAAGTAAGATTAGGAACTGCAATCTAAGAAATATTAAAGTATCTTGTCCCTCAACAAAGGAATCATATGGAGTCGTGGGTAAACGTGGGAAATTAATCCATACGGGGGAACCTTGTTTCATTAATATTGGAATTTGGATGGTTGTTGAAGAATTCTTTCATAATACCATGTGGTTGATACACTTGTTATATCGCCCTTCATATTTTATCTAATAGTTAACTTATCACCTATCCCCATCTTCTAAAATTCCAATCTGCTGACCCTGAGATCAGTGCTCTTGGAGAGGGATAAAGTTAATAAAACTTTCTCATGACAAGAGGCATCAAAGGAGAAAAAGCACCATATGATAGGTTGGAAACAAACAGTTATGCCTAAATTGGAATGAGAAGCAAGGATAAGAAGACCGGTAAACAAGGCTCCATGTGTTTCTCTCTGGCAAACAGATTAACCTTATCTAATAGTTATTAGCTATGTCCATCTTCTAAAAGTCCAATCTGTTGACCCCGAGATCATTTCCCTTGGAGAGGGATAAAGTTAATAAAACTTTCTCCTGACAAGAGGCATTAAAGGAGAAAAAGTGGCACCTAATAGGTTGGAAACAAATAATTATGCCTAAATTGGAATGAGAAGCAGGGGTAAGAAGACCAGTAAAACAATATCGATGTTTAAGAGTATATTGGTGCTTTAACTCTGACAAAAACAAGTCTCTGTGTCAAAATTTTAAGGAAAAAAGATACATGGGGAATAGGGAACATGTCTACCTTGTGGGAGTCCTGATATGATGATGTCCATAATAATTAAGCATAAGGAATAATACGATCCAAAAAAAATTAACAGATAGTTGGATTTCCCAAGATGTCCTACATGGAGAAAAGGAAGAATTTTGTGAGTATGCATGGGTTGGAAAATAGCCTCTCAAAATCATCCAAGCTCTGGACAGAATCAGAAAGGTTGTGCTCAATTTGGGGTGAACCAAAACAAAGGATTATTGGATCAGTCCCAACAAACTCTTTGGGGTCTATCACTAAAATAAAATGGAAATATCCTTTAACATGACCAACAAATGTCTCGACTCTCAACTGATGAGGAAAAGGCAATCAAGGAGGCTCTATGATTTAGATTCACTAAATTCCAAAGCGAATAAGAAGTCATGTGTTGAAATCCCACATCAAGAGGATCCTACTCACTTAAAGAAGGATAAGGCATGGTTCTATTAAAAGAGTAGAAGATTCATAGATTAAAGCCTAGAATAAAATATGGTACCCAGGAATATGGCCCAAAGTTGCAGCAATTCAGTGGATAGCAGTGAAAGGGAAAAATAATTACACATGAAAATTTGAAGAGAAGAAGTGTACAGTGCCCAACCAGGTCTAATGGATGTTAAAGGTATGAAGAAACCTATGATTACATCCTGACACAGTGTTTTTTTGCAAAAGAGGTATGGGCGTCATGGACTGAAATGTTTAGAACTGTTGCCCCTTGGAAACAATGAGTTCAGGAGCTAATTTGAAAATGACCAACCCCACAAGGAATCAGAGGTTATCAAGAAGCTATAGAAATGTATTACAGACTTCGTATTATATGAATTCAAATGTCAATTGGGTTTATTTCGGGTGGTTAGGAGGAATGATTGTTATCCTCCCCGCCTAGGTTCAATTCCCATAAGTGATATGATGAGCTCATATCAAGTGTATTTTTGCAATGGCTTCAAGCCTTCTTGTGGAACAGTCTTGAGCCCTGAAGAATATCTTACCCTTTTCTACATGCTAGAGGGTGAGATTTTTTGTTACAAGGAAAAAAAATTATGGGAAGTCAAACAAAGAAATAAGTAGCCATAGCAGAGGTAGAAGCCTCCTGAGTTGAGGGGATAACCCTACTCAAATCTTAAGGATTCCAAAGGATTGAAAAATAAGACAAACTCCGAATTTCTAATTAACATATTGAACAGGACAGCCAAAGTCAATAACTGGTTCACTAATGGCAACATATGCTAGATTCTGGGGGCTTTACAATGAATAGATATTTCCTTCTAAGTTCCAAGTTCTCACACACAACGAAGTCACATAATAAGTTGGTGGATTGGCTGGCCAGCCAAGCCATTGTTAGAGAATCAAGCCTTGAGCTTATTAAGATTAACAATGCGATTAAGGAAGTGAAGGGCCTTAAGTACCCCCTCACCTCCTTAATAATGGTATTTCTAGGAATGTGAAACAACTCCCTTACAAAGATGAGATTAATAATAAGGGAGATAAATCCACTGCAACGCATAGATTGCTCATGTAGGGAGAAGGCTGGGAGAGGTGATAGACACAAATTGGGTAGATGGAATTCATTAATGGCAAGGTAACCAAGACAGGGATTAGAGGCATAAACCTCTAGAATACCTTCATTCAATATCAGTTTGAAGTGGTATGAAAAGCAGAGGAGTGATGGAGTCCTCACCATCATTCCATGGACATCCAATGAAGTTAGAAGGCAACCGCTGCAACTTTCCAAGATTAAAGCATTTTCATGTAGGGGATCTACAAGCATGTTTGAAAGTGGTATGCACAGTGATAATAAAACTCAGAGCTGAGTTTTGTACATTTTGAGAAACAAATGGATAAACCGAGGTAGGAAAAATAACCTTAGAAAGGAAAATAGCTTATCAGAGATGATGATTCAACTATGCTGACTTTATGGAAATATGCCATAAATATTCATTCTCCAAGAAAAAAAACTGGAGAACCGTTGAGTACAAATATATTATGAAGTGTCCTCGATTCCAGTATGGTAAGGCTAATTGAGACTTTCTCATCAAAACCATTCAGGCTTTTGGATTCAATGAGTATGGTGAATTGGACTTTTGAATGCATCTCAATTGCTTCTTGTGTACTTATGGTTAATGAAGAACATTCCAATTTTGAGAGAGTGCTAAGAGGATTAAGACATGGTTACCTTTTGTCCCCACTTTCTTATCATTCTAGCAAATACTTTGAGAAAGCTTATCAAAGAAGCAAGAGAATGAAGTCTCACCTGAGCCATTTCAATATTTGATCTCTTCAGATTTTGATTCTGCCACTCAGCTACAATTTGGGGATGGGGATGCCATATTCATATTAGGAGAAGCTAAACAAATTATCAATACCATCCAGATTCAAAGGATAATTTGGGCCGGTCTATAAACAAGGAAAAATCTAGTCCTGTTTTGTCCTTTAATGAATAATTTGAGACTAAAAATAATAATCTTGAAGGTTCTAGCATTCAAAGAAGATGTGCCCCCCTTCCTATCAGTTATCATAGAAGGAAAAATTTAAATCACCTGGCATTACATCAAGAACATCATGCATGATAGCTGCTCTAAATTTTAACATTTTAACAGTCCCAAATGTGGCCTGAGTGATAATACTCGTGATATCTAGTTTTTTGGCTCAATTTATCACTCCTCATTTGGCTTCTGGAATTCTGATTTTTTCCATAACTTGCTCAAATGTTTGTCTAAGTTCATCAAATCAATCTGTTGTATTATGAAAAAAATCACTCTTCCTTGAAATCGTCGCCTTCTTCCCTGTTATGTCGAATCCACAGGACTTCTCACTGTTGTTAGCATCGCCCTTCTCATCTTCATTTTTGAGGTTTCGAACCCTTGCCCTTCTCACCGTCTCTTTTTCTTTAAAACCTTGTCCATTCTGAAAGATCGATCCACACTTTCCTCAAGTTTGCAGCGGATTTCAATGTATCACTTCCTCCAGTTTGCAGCGGATTCCAATGTATCACTTCCTCCTGAATGTTGCAATGGAATCCAGTGGAATCCAAGAGCATCGAAACTCCTCTTGCAGCTGAATCCAAAGACAAACGAACTCTCTCCCAAACAGAACAACCAAAGGAACGGGAATGTAAATTTGAATAGGCTAATCGAAAATTTCTGAAAATGTCAATTGCAGCGGAATCCAAAGTGAGAATCAAAGGAAAAAAATAGCAAGAAAGAGCGGGAAAGAAAATTTTAATAGGATAATACGAAAATGTCAATTGCGCCGATATTGTTGAGGTTAATTTTTCCATAATATTAATATTATTAATATTTCGCTTATTTTTAATTTATTTTTGTAATTTTTATTTTTATTTTTTCATGTTATTAATATTATTAATTATTTTTTGGTAAAATTTTTATTTATTTTTATAATTTTTATTTTTATTTTTTAATTTTAATTTTGATTTTATTTTATTTTTATGTTTATTTTGATTTTATTTTATAAATTTTTATTAAATTTTAATTTATTTCTTTATTTAAAATATATATATATATATATATATATATATATATTTTAAAGAGGCAGGGTATATCTAATGATTTTGAAAATCTAAATTTATTTTTGTAATTTTAATTTTTAATTTATTTTTATTTTTGGGAAAATTTTAATTTATTTTTGTAATTTTTATTTTTATTTTTATTTAATTTTTATGTTTATTTTTATTTGATTTTGTAATTTTTGATTAAATTTAATTTATTTTTTTATTTTAATTTTTTTTTTATGTTTTTCTTTAAAAGAGGGAGGGTATATCTAATGATTTTGAAAATCCAAATCTACATATTGATTATTAAAGAAAAAAGAGTAGGTTTTTGAAAAACTCACATTTTGATGATTAAGTATAAAGGTAGTGAGAAAGTAAATTTTAATATGTTAATTTTAGTTTGGTGAAAATGTCAATTGACGTGGTAGGTTATGTAACTATTATTGAGGTTAATTTTTTTATTTGAGTATGTTAATTTTTTATCAAAAAGATGTAGGCTATATCTAATGATTTAGAAAAATCATAGAGTGATCATTTTGGCATGAGGGCATCAATAAAAATTATTGAATAACTCCTTAATATAAACAAGTATATATGCTCATATAAAGAGGGAAAGGGGACATCAGGTTTACACATAAGGGTAATATCTACTAATCTTTAAGGAGGTGGAAAATATTTCAAATCTATTAATAATGTTATCAATAAACTCAAGCAATTGTAGGTAGACCATTATTTTCGGGGAACTTCACTTAGAGCTCATTAACACATTATTAGAAGCTAACCATAGTTTAGTTTAAATTAGTCACTCACATTAGTCATTCTTAATTGTATTACTTATTAGCTAGCCGTATATTTTAGCCCAAGACTAAATTAGTCATTTAAATTAGTCGTTTTTAGTTGGGTCACTTAATTGCTCATTTTTTGTAGTATTTCACTTGGAAATTTTGAGGTGACTAACTTTTTTAGTCACTAATTTCTCATTTTCAACTAGTTATACATATCAAGTCGAGAACTAAAGATGTCTCGGAATCAATTAAAAATGACTAGCATAAATCTAGAGTGACACAATTAAAAATGACTAGCATAAATTACTAATTCATATACTTGTTGCACTAGTTAGTTGGTCAATTTTTTTTTTCTTTCACTATAGTGTTTGTTTTCGTTAATCATTTTTTATTTTGTCACTAATTATCTAGTCATATATTTTAGTCGTGGACTAAATTAGTCATTTAATTTAGTCGTGTTTAGTTTAGTCACGTATTATCTAGTCGTATATTTTATTTCTAGACTAAATTAGTCATTTAAGTTAGTCATTTTTAGTTCGGTCACTTAAAATTGCTCAAATTTAGTAGTAATTCACTTGAAATAATTGCGGTGACTAACTTTTTTAGTCACCTAGTCATTAATTTCATCATTTTTTACTAGTGTTTATAGGCACACCAGTATGCTTACCTACAACCGCACCAGGCTGTGTCAAATTTGGCACGTTGTTTATAATGCACCGTGGCGGTTCCCTTTATGATGCACAGGGGCGGAAAATCTGTAAAGCACCAGCGCGGAATAGTCGTAAAGCATCGGTTTTTTGGCCTTAATTTTTTTTTTTATGTAACGCTATTCCGGTGTGTGCGGTTTATCGGAGCATTGGTGCTCTTGGAAAAGAACGCATCAGCGCGTTTTTGTTTTGGCGCGGTGTTTTATGATGAACCAGCACGGAAGAGTGGTGAAGCACCGGTGCGTTATAGTAATAGGAGGCCCCAGATGTATGTGTACGTCGTGCAAGCTGTCCGGTGTGCCAATGTCTTGTGCGCACCAATGTGTTCTATGGTAGGGCACGCACCGATAATTGAGAGCTCAGAAGCACTGGAAAACTGAAAAATCCGGGTTATTTTTCCGTAATTTTTTGTTTTCCAATTTAACCCTTTACCGGTGCGCGTTGTTTATAGGCACACCGGTTCTATTTCTTACAAACGCACCGGTCAGTTTTTGTGTTTTGGCACAATGTATTATGATGCACCAGTGCGGTTTCTTTCTACCGCATCGGGTGGTTTTGGTTTTGGTGCGGTGTTTTATAATGCACCGGCGCGGAATATCTATGATGCACCGATGCTATAGAATAATACGACACACCGGGCAGGTGTGTATGGAGTGCACGGTGTCTGGTGTGCCAATGTTTTGGTCTGCATCAATGCTTTCTCTGTTTGAGAGCACTAGGGCGACGTGTAATGATAAGCGCACTGAGAGGAAACCATCCGCCCGCCAACCTCCTCTAGTAACCTCCGCTAGAAACGGATGTATGGGGTATTTTTTGGTGGGGTTCCTCAAAAACATCTGCTAGAGGGTCTTTTCCTTGTAGTGACACCTCTGAGTTGCCAGATGAGGCAGGGCCATCCCATACACCACCTTCAAGCCCTCAAAACATGCCCTTACAAGACTATGAAGAAGAAATGGCTCAAGTCCTGGAGAAAATGAGGGCATCCTGTGAAATTAGAAGCCCATCTGGATAAGTTGAGGAGCAACAGAACCTGTTGAACCAATCTGCCACCACCAGAAGCTCTAGCCACACTGAAATATTACCCCACTAGGATGAATCACAGGCTTTAAGGGCATTATCTCCCCCCGATAGTGAATGGGTGAGTAGGGAAGACCAGACATAAGGGATATCCGAATCTAGAAATCAGCCGAGAGACATCGTCCCATTAGAATAAAACACAAGCATGGAGACAGTCCCCCTAACACCTGAAGGGAAAAATATCTCACCCATTCAGGACATTAATGTAGAAATAAACTCTAGAGCGTAGGAAGGAAATATCATCACTGATAACCTTAGAAATGGCATGACCATTCCTGAAACTGAAGTTGTTGCTCCTCCATCCCCTGCCAAAACCTTACTAGAAGAAAAATCAGTTGAAAAGAAGTTAAGGAAAATGAGCAGGACCTACAACAGGTTAACAAAGATGATAAAACATTTGAAGAAACAGTTGAAGGAAGTGAGCAAGGCTTGGAAGCCTAAGAAGGAATTGGCTACCATAGAGACCCAAACAGAGTTTGCCACCCAATTGGTAGAAGTTGTTGAGATTTCTGTACAGACTGACCTAGTGGACGGTGCTAAAGCCTTTGTACAGACTAGTCTAGAACTTACAGAAGAGAAGGAAACTCAAATGAAGTAGACACCTGCCTACACTCCCCTAGTAGAGAAGGCTACCAATCAAAAATTTCATAATGAATTAATTCAAGCCCAACACGAATTGGCCAGTACATAAAGGAAGTAGTTCCCACAGAGGAACATCAGGCACTACTGAAGAAATTCAAAGACCTTTCTGCAACTGAAGATGTAACATTTTCCCAACTCAGGGAAGAAAGGACGAAAGTAAAGAAAGCATAGGATCAGGTGGAACAAGCTAAGAAGCAAACTAGTATGGTTTGCTCTCTTTACTCTGATGTAATAACTTGGAGAGAACCAACCACCAACTATGCTCTATTCTTAGTAGAATGGTATTTACTACTAAAAATCAAGGCTGTCAGGGCAGGGAAGCCCACGACTTTTAAAAACATTGAGGAATTCTTCCAATGTTGCAATGAGCAGAATGAGAAGGTCCAATATCTTTTGTGTGAATTATACTTACACAATTTCTTTCTAGAGGAGGACAGGGACAGTAATCCCAGCCCCTTTATAGGGGATGTTCAGTTCTATGCTTTCCTATCTTTTGCCAAGAACCAGACTTGGTGGGCTAAAGCCTACAACACCTTCGAGAAGAGAGAGAATGGCCTAGACCTATGGGTTAGGGGGGAACCTACTAAACCCCTGTACCTGTTCACACAACATAAGAAATTCATGCAGATGAAAGGAGTGATATCCAAAATGGGGCCTATTCATAAGGATATAGTGCAACATGGGTGGGATTACTTCCAGAACATTCAGGGAGAAGCATTGGCAGATTCTAAGCAGAGATGGCTAGCCTCCATGAACAATGTGAAAAACAGAGTGCCATTTGGTTACAGAAACTTCAAAGCAGCTGCTTCCAGATTCCTTCTATACAACAATCTAATATTGAACATGGGCCCTACATGGATAGGGTGCAGATACAGGTGCCCTCTCATCTGGTACCTCCCTGAGGACTATCATCACGACTATGATCTGCTAGAGGGACACACGGACTACGCCTTTGCAAAGATTAGACAGAGACATGGTTTCAGACTCTATAAAGAGGAGGTATACCCTGCATATTCTCTAACCCAGCTACACCTCAACCATTTGTTTGCATGAGGAACTACAAATAGGTAATAGGGGAGTATGTTGGGCCGAGAAGAAGGTACGTTTCATCCCATCTTTACCATGATTTTTTATGTACTTTTATGAATTTTCCCCTCTTCCTAGCAATAAAGTAAAGGGAAATAACATAAAGCCAAGGCAGATTGAACGAATGATAAAAGGAATGTTTAACAACGAAAAATTGACTTGTTATATCTTTATTGATAGGGAAGCAAAGTAGTTTAACTGTTGATAACCAAAAGACAACTGACAAAGGAGGCAAACGAGATCATGATGGCAAAATAGATAGATCGGCATAGAGATTTTCCTTTGTAATAGAAGTATCGAGATAGAATTGTCACATTGTATTAATGTATTTATCTTCAGCTTAATAAATATTTTTTCGTTTTTGGAACAGTCAATCTCTGAGTTCCCCTTAGCAGTAGACTTCTGGTGGCTTTGGGCCCAGCCCTGGGATTTTCTCTGCTACTTCTGTGCTATACATTTAATTATAGAACTTGTGTTTCTAGTCATCTAGTGCATTTTGTAAGATATCGTTTAATTGATGAATTGTGAACATAAGATGATACAGCTCCCTTTTTCATTAGACTAGTCCACCATCCGTGCTTTCTTGCTTACAATCAATGTTTTCATAATTGTTTAGATGCTTTTATCATTTCTCGATTCTTTTATAACCGTTTGATTAGTTTTAACACAATTGTTGTTCGATTCTGCATGTAGTTAATGTTGGATCATTTAATTATCATTGTGAGCGTTGGTTTATGTTAATTCAGAGGGATGTTGTTTATTGATTTAAAAGAGAATTCCATTGTAAAATTTAGGATAATCAATTTCTGTTCAATTTACTAGAGTTGTTGTTCAGTTCATTATGATTGTTGTTCAATTCATCACAATACGTTGTTCAATTGTAGTATGCTCTTTTCAACCAGAGTATTTATTTCCGCATATGCTTAGAATAGAATAGTCAAAAGCATTCTATAAGTCCCTTCCAAATTGGTTTGATTGAACTTCAAGAATTAGACATTCTTCCTTATGATAATTTAGAGTAGTTGTCCTCCGATATCACTTGCATATACTGTGCTTACACTCTTGAAATAACAAGAATTACCCTGGGTTGATGATTAAATGAGAAGCATCGAAGTTTCCTGTAATAGTCACCTTTATGACCCAACAACTGCAAAATTTCCACTCTACACAAAGCATTGTCTAAAAAAAAAATCCATGTCATGGAAATTGATTGTGTAGATGATGAATATTTAATAGGAACACGATGATAAAATGGATGGAATATTGAGGTAGAGATGGGTATTTGTTGCTATATTGAATTATTTTTTCAATTAACCTCCATTGTTTCCTCTTTAATTACAAATTTTGCTATCACGGGTGGTTAAAAAACACCTTTTATGTTTCTACCCATTTGTTACAATTCAAGGCCAAATTTAGTAAGAAGCCTTATTTCCTTTTGTTTGTGATAGTGAATCATAGTTTCTTGTTTATATAACATTAGTTCCTTCTATTTTTCAACTTAAACATAATGAGATTATGTGTTTTCCTAGCTAGAAATAGTATATTGTATTGCATTAGATATGCTAATTGTTGGGTTTGTAACAATGGGAGCATCATTTGTGACAAGAGAATTGTATCTAGTGTACAACACCCATTCCAACTAGCTTTCATTCTACTCATAGTTTCAGTCTCTCTACCAAGACCCCATAGAGGCACATTTATACATGGCTAAAAGAGTGCCTCTCATATTAGATGTTACAACTCATTCCCCAAGTAGATTAATGAGAAAGTCACATGAATCTTATGTTGCAAGTCGTTCATGGTATGTTTAGGAATCCAAAGATGGTGCATAAAATTACATTCCATAAACTATAAAAGCATTAGGGGAATTTTCATTTGAGGAGGAGTACAAATCATGTGAATAATCCAAATGAAATTTGAAACCTTGCGTGTTTCATGTTGAGAAAATTGAAGGTCTTAATGAATGAGACAAGAAATCTATCTTTAGTAATGAGCCCCTCTATGGAAATATTGGCACTCAACAATGATGTACATTGGTTACATTGCAAGTTTGGAGTACGTTTGCAAAAAATAATTAGTGTTGATGTTTGAAGCATTTTGATATGGCATTGACATCTGGTTCACTATTGGAGTGGCTTAATTTTCACTCTCTATGAACAATTCTAAGACTATTCAATAACTTTGCACACCCATGTTTTATTTTTGGGTTATTTCAAACATGTTTACGCAACTTTTGGGAGTGCTTCTGGAGATTTAGGGTACATAGTGCATGATCAACCCTTAAATGGTTTTATATTTATTAACATATGGTCCATGATGGACTTGAACATTGAAGATAGCTTAGTGGTTGCTTAACCTTAGTTCAATACTTGCTTGACATTCTTTCTTAGGGCATAGGGATTCCCTTGATAGAAAGGGAGACATTATTCCTAATGGACACATGGAAAGGTTTGGTTGAATGGAAAAGACCCTACTTAGGAGGAGTGGTGCACATATTGGAGGAGGGAATAAGGTAATGCATAGCATGGGGTAGCTGGTAGACTAGTATGGATACTTGGAGTTGACTTGAGGATATTGGGTGTTAGGAGTGTCCATGTATGGATAGTGGAGAACATGGATTGGGAAGAGGGATGGAGTCTTCATGTGCTTATGAAAAATGGGTGTGTACATATCTTATGTGTCAAAATCATCTTTGAGCCCTTATTGTGTATGTAGTATAACCTTGGAACTTGGCATGTGTACCTTGGAGTAAAATGTTTCACTTGTACGAGCCTACATGTGTTTATTATAGCTAGTCTATAATTTCATTAAACTGAATTATATTATTTTCATTACTTACCTCCCATATATTTATATGTAAATTATCGTGGATATTCACTAGACATTTTATCATAAGAAATCTACTAAAATATATTAGAAAATCTAAAATCTATAGTATGAGGTTTTTTTTCTCCTTAGATTTCTAGATCTATTAATTATTGTTTATTGTGTATGTGTGCAAATTATATTTATGTTTGAAATATACAGAAATAGAGAAATCACTCACAAAACCACAATAACACAAGATATGACCTCGGAAACCCTTTTCGGAGAAAACCCAACTAGAAGGTGAGGTTTCTTCGCTCCCCCTTTATTTGAATTAAAATTAATGCAAGTACAAAAAAGTGATACTTGTAACCTGTGGGATAATGCAGTGCACAAACCCTCTATTTTATCTCTCTCTTTATCCACCATCATTTATGGAACTAAATGCACTCGAATAGAAAGAAACCTATTTTCCTCCTAGTTTTCTAGTTATAACACTTCCCAATAGCCTACTCATTGTTAAGTTTGACTCTTTCAACTCTTAACTAGAGTTACAATATTTAATATTCTAGAGTATTCTTCATCATGATCATGTGGCTAACCCTTTTTCCATGAATAATGGGGATTGATGTTGGATCCTCTTGAATCATGGTGGTAAAAATAAGAAGACATTTTCTAGTGGCATAAGTTTTGCATATGGACTCCAATTGGGGTGATTCTAACATCATAGAAAATGTATATCTATGTAGAATAATCATAGGTGATGAATTATTAAGGGAAATTTTTTTACCTCAAGAAAATACCATTGTATGCCTTAAATTACTTCTGAAAGGTTTTAAACCCCAACTTTCCAAACTTGGACCTAACAATAAAAATGATCTTATGTGTTTATTCCTCCACTTTTTCCACTCTCAAAGCATTGAGATGGATTATATATTATGTAATGATCCAATTTAGATCACACCTCCCAATTTTTTTGAGGCTTTTGGTCTCCAAAATATTCTACTAATTGAGGTGAGGAAAAGTTTCCTCCACCTTCTCTCGAGTGTACAATTTAGCTTTGCATGGAAGTTGTCCTTTCAACCCAGTTTTCCAAAGGTCATGTTTCCTTTCCTTGTAGTTCTAGAACTCGTTTGAAAAATTGTGTCATGTTTCAACTCTACATAAGCATATGGTTCAAAATCATCTACAAAATGTAGGACCCATCCATCTTCTTAATATAGCATGGAAGGCTCATAGGGTTTTATATTCTCTACATTCACCACATTGTAAATGTGCATGTATGGGGGTATACTGAGTCTATAAGCGTTATCTTCCACCTTCTCTAGTATATCAAAGGGACCATATAGTAGAGCCTTGATCTTCTTACCAAAACCTTGTAACCTCTCCTTGTTCAACTAAAACCATACTATGTTTCCCACCTTGAATGACTTCTTTGTCCTATGATGATCATGTGTGGCCTTGAATTTTTCATATGAATGTAGTGTCTCTTATACCTATACATGGATTTCCTAATATTCTCCATAATGTTTTTTGCCATGAAGGCACCCCCTATAAAATCCTCCATCAGTCGTCCTTGCTTCCCATATGCAATACCCAAAGATGAAGGTGTGACATATCCAAAACAAGTTTCAAATGTGGAATTAATTGTATAAATGTGGACTATTATGTTATAAGTGTTGTTTGTATACCATAGTTCATCCCAAGTCATTAGATGCTTCTAATTGTATCCCTTTAAAAGTTGAACCAAATCTTATTAAATACTTGTGTTTTCCCATCTGTCTATGAATGGAATGTTGTAAAGCGCTTCAAATTTATGCCATATTATCCCGTAATTTAGTCCAAAATGAACCTATAAATATTGTTTCCCTATCTGAAACAATGCTCCTTTGTATACAAAATTTCACCCGGACATGTACAAATAATAAGTTGTTGCTTCTTTCCCACTAATAGTATTTTTGCAAGGCATTAAAATGCACATCTTACTAAACCTGTCAACTACCATGAATAGGTAGTCATGTCCCTTCCTTATTGTTGGTAATCCTCCCACAAATTCCACGGAAATTCTTTCCCAAGGACCAATGGGTACAAGAAAGGATTATATAGACCTTGTTTCCTATTACTAGAATTGTTGGTACAAAAAAGAATGCATCCTCTTATGAACCTGGCTACCTCTTCTTGCATCCCGTGCCAATACACATACCTCTACAAGTTTCCCACTATTTTCCTTACACCAAAATGCACAGCAACTTTGGAGGTGTCAACCTCTTTGATCAGTTGTAGTCACTCACCTTTAGTAACACATAAATTATGTCACTTTTAAAGTAATACATTCTAGAGATGGTAGTCAATCGTGTTGTGACCATCATGCACATGACTCTGGATTTTCATATGTTTAAACACCTCCTTGAAGTCCTCATCATTTATGCATGCTTCATTGTATGCATTATGGATTAAAGGTTTCCTCTACACAATTTTTCCAAAATATGTGATATTTGATGTGGTTGGAATTGAAACCATGTTGGCCAAATTGCTTGTGCTTTCATTCCTGTACTTGAACATTAAATGAAAATATTGTAAAAACCCCATCCACTTTTAATGTTTGGTATGTTGCAGCTTACTATGGGATTGTAGGTACCATAATGGATGGTAATATATTTGGATTATTGTCTCCTTTCCCATTAGAGAGTGTTTCCACTTATTCACAACTTACACTAGGGAATAGAGATCCTTGTCTAAGTAGGGTAGTTGAGAACTTCACCATGAAATACTTCAGAATGGTAGTATACATGCATTCCTCCCTGCATCAAGATTACTCCCATAGCACACCCAATCACATGTATCTCTACTTTGAAGGGTTGTTGCAAGTTCGGTAGTTCTAGAACTAGTATTTGACTTATCTCCTTCTTTAACTCCTCAAAGGCCCTCTACTAACTCTTCCTTAATAGAAACTCTTTCCAGTGGTTGTTATGGAGTGGAGTGGTGCTATTATTTCTAAAAATGAGGCTATGAATTTCTTGAAGTACTATTTTACCCCATTGAAACTCATTACCTAAAAAACATTAGTAGGAACTATCCACTTCATGATGACCTCCATCTTGGTAGGATTTATATTCAACTCTCCTCCACCTATCACATACCATAGACACACTAAATATTGTTGTGAAAACTCACACTTCTTGATATTTTCCAGCAATTGGTACTTCTTTAATGTCTCTAGCACCTGCATCAAATGTGAGATATGTTCCTCCTAAGTAACATTGTATACCAATGTATCATCCAAATATATGATAACAAATTAATCTATAAAGTGGCATAATATGTCATTCATCAACCTCATAAATGTAGCTGGTGAATTTCACAGACCAAATGGCATGAATAACCACTCATAAAAACCTTGTTTGGTTTTGAAGGTGGTATTCCAAGTATCTTCTTCTTTGACTTGAACCGTGTGATATGTAAAATTTAAGTCCATCTTTGTGAAGTATTTTGATTGCTAGAATTGATGCAACAAATCATCTATCCTAGGTAGGGATTACCTATTCTTGACCAAAAATATTTTAATGCCTTGTAATCAATATAAATCCCCAAATTCCCATCCCTTTTTGGCATAATGATGATGGGTGGTTGACATGGTGAGATACTTGGTTGAATGTCACCCTTTTCAGTAGCTACTGCAATTGATTCTTCACCTTACTTGCTTCTATATTAGGCTGCCTTTATAAACCAATGTTTGACAATGGGGGGCCTAACAATAACTAAATCTCATGCTCCACTTCCCTCATGGGAGGTAGCCCATTAGGATCATAGAACACACCCATATATTCCTATAGTAACTCTTCCAATTGTTGTTTTTATTCCATAACACACCTACCCAAGGATGGAGTTTCTCTCATTGACTCTGTTACAAGTTTATTTTCTCTTAAAACCAATAAAACATACTTATTTCTAGAACTAATAATTTCTTGGCTTCTTGATACATACCAATGAAATTTTTGACTTTCCCTTGTGCACGTTGATAATGAGGATTTTCCATCCTTGGTGGGGTGGTATTGGTTGTTTTTCCACATGATATTGCATTATGCATGTACATATATGGACGTACAAATACTACTCCACATAAATCAAGGGGAAGTACATATAGTTCTAAGTGTTACACAGTAATTTGTCACCGTCCCTACCATTCCCCGTCCCGCACAATGGAGGACCCATTATGTGACCTGTGAGCAATGTCATGCCTTGAAACAATCATCATTGCATTCCTCTAACATGAGCTTCAATTGCCCTAAAGACATCTCCTTGCAAAAAAAACCATGAAAACATCTCCTTTTGCATTGGCGCGGGAAGACAGTTCATCACTCGCGCCAATGGGGAAAATCCTGCAAAGAGGCCGCACCAACTGGCGCTTTGTCCTAGAGCAGCAGTCGCGCCAGCCAATTTAAGGAGTGTTTTTTTTAAATAAAGATGGCGGAAGTTGTGTTTCAACAAACTCAAAAACCATTGCCTATCTTGATTTGGGAGGTTTGGCTACGGGATTTCCATGGAAGGGAAGTGGTTTGCCACCTTTCATGGAACCTTCCTTGATGATAGGGCCAATCCCACAATAATAGGGATCCCAACTCCCTCCTTCCCCATCTATAAAAGCTTGCCTATTGCCATTGCAAGCTATTCTTGAAGGGCCTAAGCTTTGAATCTCCTAATTCCCAAGAGCCTTGGTGTTGTAAGAGCCCTCTTTCTTCCCTTAAGGCCGACTCAAGTAAGGAGACTATCGTCGAGAGACTCTAGAGAGGTTTGCCCTTTCCCTGGTGAGCTTTGCGAGATGTGAACGACTGGGGACCCTTCCGAAGGAGACCGCGGCGTCAGAACATTGGTTGTACTCTCTTTCAATTGCTTATTAATAAATGACTACCGGTTATGGTTCCACTCTGTTTTTTCACTTATGTTAATACTGAGTTATATCCTTTCTGACTGATATATAGTTGCGTATTCTGGATTTTATGCTTGTATTCGTGTTGTTTCTTGCATGTGTAGGTATCCATTAACGGGGATCGTGGGGATCGTGATCTGCCGAGGCTAAGGAACGGGAACGCTGTCTCTTCTACGAATCATAGCACTGGACTCCAGGTAGGCCTCCATCTTTGGCTTATTTATTCGCAATTAGGAACTTGCGCTGTAGCATTTGATGATTGTTGCTAGACCCCTGCTGGGCTAGTAGGGATCACCTCTGTCCGCAGAGGGGATTTACCTCCTCAAAAATTTGGCGACTCCGCCGGGGATCGTCTAGTTTTCACTGTCTCGTTTGGATTGTCTCGTTTTGATTGTTTTATGATTTTCCTTGCTTGGTTAGCCTTCTGGGCTGGGTTCTTTTGTTGTTTTTGTTTCTTGGTTTGCTTAGTTTACATTGATCTGCTTCTGGAGTAGTTCTTTTTTATTTTGACTGAGAAACTCGACTGGCGTGCTTTTTAGCCCGACAGTCGCTCCAATTAGCGCATGTTGCTTTTGTATTGCCCGCGCCAATTGCTTGCTGGCGCCAATTACAGCCTTACAGTCGCGCCACTCCTGTAGGGTATTTGAGTTTGCTCAGTTTTGAGCTCTCGAGGTCTGGTCAGTGTTTTTCTTCTTGATTTTTTGACTACCTGAGTGTGTTGGAGTCCTGTTTGACTGGGAATTTGCCTTCGTCCTTTGGTTGTTTTCTTTTCTCCATCGATTTCGCGTTTTAAGCCCTAGGGCATCTAGTGGCTTTGTGTATCGAGCCCTCCTTGGGAGTTTTGGTGTTTCGTTTATCCAGTCAACTCTCTGATTACTCCTCCGCATCCTCTTAGTAGTTGTTCACTATTTTGTTGCGATTTTTGGGTGATTTCTCGTTTCTTCACTCAAATTTCGTTTGGTCTTCCTTTGGGCCCAGATCACACGGTTCATTGGAGCCTTTGAGTCTTTTTCTTGGTTTTGAGAGACTTTGGTCGATTTGGGATCTGATTGCTCGTGTCATTGAGTGAAATTGCTTTGTTTTGCTCTCTTAATATCGTTTCTCAAGTTGTTCCGTTTGTTTTCAGTTTGTTTAAGTGCATTTAGCCATCAAACATTGAAAATTTAAAAAAAAAAATTCTCTTTTGCCGTTGGTTGATTAGTGCAAATTGTAATCTTTTCGATTTTACTAGTAATTAGTGATTTGAATGAAAAGTTTTCAATTCCATTAGTTGCATTAGAGATATCATTGTTTGTCTTCCGATCATTTTGTTTGTGTAAAAACTCTCGACTCTTCTGTAGCTAGTTTTCATCGAACGAAATGTTGGACTGTGGCATGTAGCTTTGCATTTAAGAGTTTTTTGAGACGACACATTCGTTAGGGCTTGAAAACTGAAACATAATTGAAGATCAACCATAAAATTTATTCAATTAACCTAAGGCAGCATTGAAATCTAATGAAACGCATTTAGAGGTCTAGGCTAGAGACGTGTTCCGGCGTCTTTAAACCTAGCAGTTGTCGTTTGCCTTTTCGCTTTAGACAACGCTAGTACGGACTTGTGCTCCCCGTACTGTCGCGTATATAAAGGGAGACCCCTCTAGGTTTTCAATCCTTTATCCATAGGAAGCCAAGTCTGCCGCCCTATACCCGTGATACACCGAACACAACATTCGAGGAGATTGCCTGCACGTACGGAAAGTCCTTGGTTGATTTCTCTTTCATTATTAAAACCAAGGTGTATATTGCAGTTCACGGTTATTTGGTACACCCTTCGTGCCTAGTATTCCTGAGCAGTCATTTGGTCTTTTCTGACTCTCTAAACTTGAAAAGATCGTCAAGCGCTTGTCCTTTCACGCTTGTGTCAAATCTGAAAGAGATAGAATCATCTTTTTATCGTTTCTCGACTCTTAAAACATGAAACGGTAGAGTTTCTTACTTTTCCATGTGGTAAAAATTAATCACCCACGATTACACGCCCTCTTAGAAATTGCTTGTTGACCGTTTGATCGTGTGTCTTGACTCTTTTTCAGCCCGTGTGTGTGTTTTTTTTTTCTTCTCTTGTCGTTTGCCACAGTGGTGGAACCTTCGGTTTCGTCTACTGGTAGTCCTTACACGAACGATTCATCAGAGGCTTCCCAATCCTCTGCTGAACCGCAGCAGCCTATTGTTTCCGAGTTTCCTGACGGGGGACCGGTTCTTGCTGAGCAACCCTTTGGGGGACCAGTCGAGTTCGATTGGCCCTTTTCGGACCCTGTGTCTGAATTGAGATTAGGAGCTGATTTCCTTTCTCTTACATCGGGTTCGCCTTTTGTTGCTGCTGTATTTCCTCCTAGTCCTCACCGTTTATTGCGCGATCTAACGGTAGGATCAACCATGAGTGATTCTGGTGAGGAAATCCCAACGTCTGGTGAATACTACCAGCTCTTCCCTAGAAGATTGTTTCCGGGAGACAACTTTGAGCCGGCTGACATGTCAATAGCCAGTCCCTCTTTACCACTCGGATACAGATCTCTGGGTCAGATCATTTCTGCCGCAGCCTCTATGGGAGTGTCATCTCTTTCTCCGAGGCCAGCTGTTCCTACACCCGGGGTGTCTCCTCAGACGCCCGTCACTTCTGTTCCCGTCCGGCCCACTGTTTGTGTGGCCGCCTCTTCTCTTGTTGTCACAACACCCTCTGCCAGGGCTATGCCAACTCCTGAAGATATCTATCTAGCGATTGCTATACCGGAGAATATCTCTCCGGAGGAGTATCGGTTGTCTCTGCAACAGCCGAACGCCGAGGTTGGACCATCCTCCCAAGATCCCAACCGCTCCTACTTTTCGCACTATGCACAGGATGGTACTCCTGTGTACGCTTTTCCAGGTCAGTATGACGAGCACGGGGACATTTTACGTCTGCCCGCTCCTGAGGCTTACCTCCATGCTCAAGGTTTACCTCATCACCAGGCTTATAACCCGCAAGGGAAACCTTTCCAAGGCCAACCTTCGGGCCAACCTGGCTATCCTTATGACCCATAGGGGCAGCCCATCCAAGGCTACCCTGCAGGCCAGCAAGGGCCATCGTACGGTCCGCAAGGACAATATTACAGCCCTTCTGGTCAACTTGTTCAGCCTCAGCCGGGGTACCAACCGGGACCGATCTATGGTCCTGGGGGGAAAATCCAGCCTTCTTTACCTATGCAACCGCAGTATCCTGTTGTTTCTAATGTTGCATATGAGCCGGGACTATCCTATGGTTCTGCTTTAGGTCAAACCAGTTTCCAGCAACCACCTGACCCTATTCCTCCACCAGGCCAACCGGCTCATCTGGTACAACCCAGTGTTCCGCCTCCAGGCCAACCGGCCCATCTGGTACAACCTGGGGCTTCTTTACAGCTAGGTAAACCTGCGCAACCGGCGCCGCCTATCTATCCGGGTCAACCTGGTCATTCAGTTCAGCCCTCTCATCCGGGTCAACCTGTTCATTCAGGGCAACCCTCTCAGTCGGGTCAACCTATTCACTCAGGACAGCCCGCCCATTCCATCAACCCTGCAAGCAGCCAGTTCATTCGATGCCGCAGCCAAATCAACAGATGCGCCCTACTTATCAAGCTCCGCAGGGTTCCACTTTTCAGCAGCCTACTCATCCTCAGGGTGGTTATTATCCTCATGGTCAATCTCAACCAAATTATAACAACCCTAGAGGCTCTCAGTATTATCCTTCTCCACTCGGTTTTACCTATACTCAGCAGCCAAATCCAAATGCTGCTTACACTGGGCTGACACATAATCAGGGTCCGTACTCTGGTTACCAGCATCCAAATCAGTCTGGTTATACAACCTACGCCCCCTACGATCAGAATCCTATGGGACAGAACCCATGGGGGCAAGGATATTCACAACCATTGTGGAGTATGGGTACCAGACCTCATCCTGGGCCTAGCATGACGGTTAATCCACCATTGCCATTCCTGGCTACCTTGGAGTTGCCGGATGTTTCAAAATTGACCAATGATCCGATTTTACATAATCCGTATTGGCCTTCGGTTCCCTCCAAGATACCAGGTGATTGCCCCAAGTTTGAGGGAAAAGCTGGAGAGGACCCCTAGGCGCATGTGATGACGTATCATCTTTGGTGTTCGTCTAACTCTTGGGTCGACGATTCGATTCGTCTGCAGCTTTTCCAGCGTACTTTAACTGGAGCTACTACTAAGTGGTACATAGAGTTATCCCGTGGCATTTTCCAAGATTTCAATTCTTTAGCCATGGCTTTCCTCACGCACTTTCATTTACCGGTTCGTTATGAAGCCGGGATGCACTTCCTGACTTCTCTGAAGCAGGATAAAGCCACTCACATCTCTGATCACATTCATGAGTGGCGGCACCGTCGTAGACTGATCAAGTTTCACATACCTGATCAGATACTAACTCACTGGTTCACCACTTCCTTCGTGAATAAAATCACTCAAGATATTGCGATGGGAGCGTGTGTGACAGAGGAACAAGCCATTGCGCGTGCCCAATATCTGGATCTTATGTATTCTCAGTCCGGCACACTTTATGATATCTTGCCTGATGCTCCACGGTCCGGAACCTCTAAGGCTCCGCCTACCCCTGCGGTGGATGGTGTCATTGGTTCTGTCTCTCAGAATTCGAAGAAATCTTCGAATGGGAAGCAGAAGTCTAATTCTTCCAACAATGCTCCTGCTAATCCCGCCCCCTCCGATTCTGGTAAAACTGTGGAAGTGAATGCCGTTCAGGCCAATCCTATGGAGAAAACTTCCAAGGGGCAAAAAGAAGGGCAAAGGAAAATCTAAATCTGATGCCCCAAAGCCAGAATCTAAATCTCGTACTGAGGATGGCTCTCAGCGTAAACCGAAGTACCCTTGCCTCATTTGTGAAGGGGACCATTATACTAAGGATTTTCCACGACGGTCCGAGGTTAGTCAACTTCTCAAGGGCCCTAAAGGGACTCCGACAGTTCTAAAAGAGCCATTTCCATCTCATCAGACCCAGATGGTCAAACAGCCGTCACCATCTGCACCATTTGGGTCCCAAGTTTTCATGGTGAAGAGTGTTGCACCTATCTCTGTCGCTACGCGGTCGAAGGATTACAACGAATCGTGGCAGGCACCCGGGAAGGCAGTTGCGGATGGACCGCTTCCCCTACCTGCCTCCGGTTCGTTGGAAATCCAGAAGCCTACTCCTGAACCCGTTGTGAAGCCACCTTCTAAAGGTGTTCTTCGAAGATCTTCTTATAATCCAAACGCTCGTGCCGCTCAACATTACAGCATTGTTGAGGATCTGGCACAGGCGCCGTCTGTTATGTCTGCGCTAGAAGTTCTTCAAAGTTGTCCTTCGCAACGGAAGGCTTTACTGTCTGCGATCGGGGGCATTTATCCCGCCGACTCGAGTCTTCTCACCTTCGATTTAGAGAATTTCACTCCCCGGCTTCCACATCAAATCGCTCTTGTCATTCAAGTCGGGATTAACGGTCTTAACATTCATAGGGCCGTCGTGGATGAAGATGCCTCTACCTGCGTTATGTCCTCCACTTGCTAGAAGGCCATCGGCTCTCCAGCCCTTTTGTCATCTCCCAATGCCCTCGAGGCATTTTATGGTCGAGAATCTAAACCCCTGGGTGTTCTCGAGAGTCTAGCGATCACATTATAGGGGAATACTGTCAACGTGGAAGTAGAAGTAGTCGACGCCAAACTCAACTACAATATACTTCTGGGCCGCAGCTAGACCCATGCCATGCTATGCATGTCGTCCACCGTCTTTCGATTCATTAAGTTCCCTCACAAGGGAAAAATTGTCACGGTGGATCAGTTGTCATTTTTCACCTCTACCTCTGAGAACAACGTGCCATACGTGGACCAGATTCCAAATCCCCCGGACAGTGTAGGACCTGGTCTCTTCAAAGACCCAGTCCTCATGGGTATTTTTCCCACACCACCACCGCACACCGCTCAAGTTAACATGATTTCCAGGTCCGATGACCCCTGGCTTATTCCTACGCCTGAGCAGGTGTATGAGTTTGGAGAATCAATGCCCTTGACTCCAGTAGAGATCAGCTACTGTGAAATCGTTGCTGCATCTGATCCTCCACCTCCTCAGCATGCTCCGTTGAGCATGGCTCTCGACGTCTACTCTCAATCCCCCTGCCTTGGTCAGGCCGATTCACCTGATCCTCTCAAAGAGACTTTTCCTTCCGATGAGGCCATCATTGAAACTATGTCTCTTGAGGAGCTTCCTTGGGGCGATGGACATCATCGCTCCTCATTTATGCCTAGCTTGGGGGCAATGACTGACTGTCTGGAGCGTTATGCTACTCAGGTCCCTACCCCTCCTCTTAAAACGCCCATCTTGACGCACGAGGTTTTTTCGGAGGGTAACCTGGGTAACATTACTCAAACCGTCTTGATCAACATCTCCGTTAAACCGGGGATCGTTGAGAATATTCATGTGGGTGTGACTTGTTCTCCCGATGAGATTCAAGTCTATACTGAGCTTTTTAAGGAATTCAGAGATGTTTTCGCGTGGTCCTACGAGGAAATGTCGGGGATTGATCCCAGTATCGTAGTGCATGAGATTCCAACCTACCCTCGTGCGAAGCCCGTGCGCCAACGCTTACGCCCCATGCATCCTCGGAAAGCCGCCGCAATTAAGGCAGAAGTTGAAAAACTTCTGAACGCGGGCTTTATTTATCCTATTCCCCTCACAGAATGGGTGTCTAACATTGTCCCTGTCGATAAAAAGCAGGGTACGATTAGAGTCTGTGTTGATTATCGCGACATCAATCGCGCCTGTCCAAAGGACAATTATCCCACTCCGTTCATAGACCAGATCATCGACGAATGTGACGGAAGTGAGATCTATTCCTTGATGGACGGTTTCTCAGGATATAATCAAATCAATATTGCACCTGAGGATCAGCACAAGACCACATTCATCTGTCCGTGGGGTACTTTCGCGTATAAAAAACTCCCGTTCGGCTTAAAGAACGCTGGCACTACTTTTTAGCGTGCGATTTCATACGCTTTTCATGACATTCGCCATATCGTCCAGCCTTATCTGGATGACTTGCCAGCTCATTCAGCTAAGCGAGAGGACCATCCTGAACATCTCCGCCAGATCTTTCTTCGTTGCAGGCGCTACAACATTAGGCTTAATCTTCATAAGTGCGTCTTCAGCGTGGATTCTGGCCGTCTTTTGGGATTCATAGTCTCGAAAGACGGAATTCGCCTTGACCCTTTAAAGGTTGAGGCCATTATTAATCTCCCATCACCCTCCTCCCTATATCAGCTACAGAGTCTCCAAGGGAAAGCGAACTTTCTTCGGCGCTTTATCCCGAATTATGCCGAGGTGGCCAAAGGATTCACTCGTTTATTAAAGCAGAACGTTCCCTTCCATTGGGACGAAATAGCTCAGCAATCCTTTGAGAAGCTGAAGACATTGCTTGTCAATGCTCCATTGCTTCGTCCTCCGGACTACCACCGCGACTTCACTTTATATCTCGTCGCCGCATTTAGCACCATAGCCATGGTCTTGGTGCAGGATGACGATGATGGTAATGAACATGTTTTTTATTATCTGTCACGGAACCTTCTCGATTCGGAAACGCGTTATGCTCATGTCGAGAAGTTGGCGTTAGCAACGGTACACGCTGTGCAGCGCTTTCACCATTACATCCTTTTGCGTACGATAACAGTGGTTTCAGACTGTAACCCCATGACGTATATTCTCTCTAGACAATTACTGGGGGGCAAGTACTCCAAATGGATTGTTATCCTGCAGGAGTTTGACTTAGATTTCACTACCGCTAAGTCAACTAAATCACTGGTCTTCGCGGATCTGATATGCTCTCTCCCTACAGACTCTGTTCCCTCACACTCTGAAGACCATATACCGGACGAAACACTTTTTCTCATCAGTACTCGTGACCCTTGGTACGGTGATATAATTGTGTATCTTCAGACCTCGACATTTCGGTCTGAGTTGGATAAAGCTGCTCGCCGACGGATTCGGCATCAGTCCCAGCCCTACCGTATAGTAGGAGATACCTTATCCCGCATTGGAGTAGAATCGGTGCTCCGGCGGTGCCTAACCTTGGAAGAGGCTGAAAAGGTCCTAAATGACTGCCACAGTGGCGCCTGTGGTGGACATATGTCCGGATATGCTACTGCCCAGAAAATTCTGCGAGCAGGTTATTTCTGGCCTTCCATATTCAGAGACTGTATCACTGCAGTCCGTAAATGTCATGCGTGCCAGATATTTCAGTGCAAGATGCGCGCGCCGCCTCTCCCATTGCATCCCGTTATTACCGTCGGCCCTTTTGCAAAATGGGGCGTGGATTTTATGACGTGTAACCCTCACTCGGCCGGGGGGCATGCGTATATAATTGTCGCCCTCGACTACTTCACCAAGTGGGCCGAGGCGATGCCTACACTAGCTGCTGACGATAAAACGACTGCTCAATTTATATTCAACCATGTTATTGCACAGTTCAGGGTTCCTCAAGCCATCGTCACTGATCACGGTACTCATTTCCGAGATTATATGATGGCGGAGCTGACTTCAAAGTTGGGCTTGCGTCACGACAGCTCAACACCATATTACCCTCAAGCAAATGGTCAGGTTGAAGCAGTGAACAAGGTTCTGGTCACTATGCTTCAACGAACAGTTGGTATTCACAAATCCAATTGGCATCTCCAACTGTTCTCAGCTCTCTGGGAATACCGAACATCTGCTAAGAGTGCAACTGGATTCACGCCATTTCAATTGGTGTACGGTCTGGAAGCAACTCTTCTGGTTGAATGCGAGATTCCTTATTTGAAATTAGCTGTGGAACTTCTACCTGATACTTCTGCTGAGGAAGAACGTCTTCTGTATCTGGAACGGTTAGATGAAACTCGTCGTCTGGCTGCTTTGATCATTGAAGCACAAAAGAAGAGTGTCAAAACTCATTTTGATCAATCTGTTTCCCCCCGTTCCTTTATCGAAGGAGACCTCGTCCTCCTGTACGATCAAGCACATGACAAGCTTAGAGCCGATAAGTTCCAGCCTATGTGGCATGGGCCCTATATAGTAAAGCGCGTTTTGAAAAATGGGGCCTACAAGCTTATAGATTATGAAGGAGTTCCGCTGGCGCAGCCCAGAAATGGGTTGTACCTTAAAAATTACTATGCCTGAAGTGATTTCTTGGTGTGGTGTGTGTACATAGGTGTGTGTTTTTGCATTTGTGTGCATGTATGGTGTGGTGTGCCTTGTAAACATCTTTCTGCTGATCGGGTCTTCCTGGTTGTGTAGATGTCTATTCATCCATTTGTTGGTTTCGCGGATGGTGCCTCCCGCAGTACCAGGAATCTGTCTTCAGCAGCCTGGGTAATCTATGATCCTGCTGGTGAGTTGGTCAACCTGCAAGGAGTGTGTCTAGGACGTACCACGAACAACATCGTGGAATATAGTGTTGTGTTAGAATTATTAACCGAGGCAGTAAACCTTGGTATCCGTGAATTGCTCGTGTATCTAGATTCACAGCTTGTGGTGTTACAACTGAACAGACACTATTCAGTAAGAAACCCGTCCATCTTACGTCTGTATCTGCGTATTCGATTACTGGAAAGGAATTTTGACTACATTACATATCATCATATACCCAGGCATTTGAATACATTAACAGATGCAGTAGCAAATTTGGTATTAGACAGACATTTGCGCAATTTGTAAATCATCATCACATGTAAAGAAAGATCCATCCAGAAATAGATATGCATATATATATATATATATCGAAATGTTTACATAGAGTGTGTCACATAAAGTCAAAATATACATAATCGTCTTAAGTACATCCGGAGACGATATGTCTCTCAAAAAATATGTGTGGTATAATCCCTAAGAGCTAATCCGCATGGTTCTCATGATAGCATGTAACTGCACGCACTAAGCGTCTCAGGATTTGGTGGATCCGACTTGGAACTCCCACCGTATGACGCTGGTACGCCATCGGTACGTCTGCTAGCCGAGCATAGTCCGGGATCCCTCGGGCAATGCCCTCGAGATTCTGGATCAACTCCTCTCCTCATGTGCCCTCTCCCTGAGGATCAGGGGCGAGATGAATCCTCCGTGAGATTGGAGACATTCCAGCTGGTCTCTCAGGGCCCACATCTGCATACATACATACAATGTGTTAGGAAGAATGTGTATTAACAAAAAAACATAAAACATAAAAATCAAAAAACATGAGGTCTTACCCAACTCCTCGTCCCAGTCATCTCCTTTTGGCAGTGAGAGATCTGGGTCTCCGGTGAAGTCAGTTCCTGCATATGGCCATTCCTCCACTACAATCAACTGGCGCCGTAACCACCTAAAGAACTCCGGCCTCCAGGACATCTGTTGGCCGCCTCCAGCTCTGGGCATTAGTGCTGCCCAGCGAGCCATTCTTGGCTCTCGTGGTATCGGATCTGCTACTATGGCCCCTTGGCCCTGGAAGATTGGTAAGCATTCCATAATGAATGATACCAGGATGGAACCATAGCCAAAATGTTTCAGTTTAGCTTGCTTGCATTTTGTGAGCTGTCTTTTCATGTTTATTGTTACTGCTGTTGCCTAGTCAAATAGTAAGGGACTCATGCATTCTGAGGCAAGCAGGAGTTGGGCCTTTGTGGCCTCGTGCGGTGCCTGCGACCCTGCAGCCCGTGTGATGGTATGTAGGACCACTCTCAATGCCAGATCGGGGATAGTGTGGATATCCACCTTTTTGCTCCTTGATCCCATATGTGCTCCTTGGCACACTCGTGCCATCACTTCTTCCATCTTCTCGCCAGATGGTCTGCTCCCAGTCAGGATGGGTACCGAACCTCTGCGAGACAATCCGGTGATGAAATACACATCAGAAACCTCCAGCTCCAATACCTGATCCCGCAACTTGAACACTTGTTCATGTTCGTCCCAAATACTGATCAAATACTAGAGGAGCTCGGGCTGAGCTCGTAGACAAGGTGTAAGGAAGAACTTCTTTAGCCCACATTTTCTGAGGGCATTCATGCAAGCCTCACTTTCTATGGCCTGTTCATCCTCTTCTCCATGCTCTCGTTCTTTCCATTCAATCACCATTTTGCTTGATTTCCTGCATCCACATGGTCATAAACCCTTGATTAGATCTCTGGTAGGCTTCAAATTCCATTCAATTTGGTTAAAATCTCAAATTTTTAGGCAGAAATTTAGGTTCGGCCGCTGGCGCGAGGCCTTTACATGGAAAAGCCCATTGGCGCGGGTCCGTGCCCGATACCCATGCCAATGAGCGCAGCCCTAAAAATTCAAAGAGTGGCCACAGAGGGCTGATACATAAGGGAAAACTATTAAAAAATGGATTGAAATGAAGTACAGGGAAGCGCCTCTTACCTGTAGCAGACGAGAATCTGAATGGTCAACCGGATCTGTCGCAATCGCCGTCAGAAGTTTGCACTCCAAATGGACCACTGCTGCTTTTTACCAAGGTAAATAGTAAATGTAATTTTGTTTTTACCATTTTGGCATATTTATAAATTTTTGACATAAAATGATTTTTAGAAGTTATTTTTATCAAATATTTTAATATGTTATGTCGAAAATAGGTTTTACGCTTGCTTGGTATGTGCAGCAGCAGGTTTTTGCGACTTTAACGATGGAAACGAGTTGTATTTTATACTTTTTCGGACTCGGTAAATACACGAAAAAGTCACTTTGGAGTCATCTTTCAGCTCTTTTCTGACTCTCTAAACATGAAAAGATCGCCGAGGCCCTTGTCGTTTCGATCTCGTTAAAGTGGACACGAATCGACATCTACCCAGTATACGTTTACCCCTTTTTCGGGCTGGGATGGATTATTTACGAAAAAGGAATACCCTAGCCTATTGCGACTAGGAGGTTTTCTCGGATATTGTTTTCTACCTTTTCGGGTCCGAGGAACTATCTACGAAAAGGGACCACTGGAGTTTACTTTTCTGCTGTCTTTTCAAACTCTCTAAATATGAAAAGACGCCGAGTTCTTCCTTTGTCAGACTCGTTAAACCCTGATGACATTGGATTCCGTCGCAATGACGTTCTACGAGTTTCTCCTTCCTAGGACTCGTTAAATGCACTAGGATGGATTCGCCCGAAGGGCGGACTTATATCACAAGCATATGCTATCCCCTTTAAGCTTGTTATCAAAAATAATTGGGGTACTCGCCAGAAATGGTGGGGGAAAAATGGAACCATCGTCGTTGTCGTCGGCAGTATGTCGCTCTTGAACATGGCACTTGTCTGCATTCGTGTCGGGTTGGGGACATCTCATCTCGTTGCTTCACTTTGCCTCCATGGGTTTGGATAATCTCTTTTGACCTCTCATCTGTTCACTGCCTCGTCACCATGACCTCTGATCCGTTGATGTCAAATACTGCCAAGTCCATTGTCGTGCCGTTCATGTGTTCAAGAGAAGTTGGCCTCTGCAAATATCAACCTTCCTCTGTTTCTCATACGATCCTGATTCACAATAAAACATCATGTTCCTCTGTCTCGTGTCGATGATGTGGGAATCATTATGGCCCACCTTCGATCAAGGTCACTTCCTGTCGACTTCAACTCATTATCCAGGAAGTTGGTCTAGAGACTCCTGATGGTACCTTGGAGCCTGCATGCCTCAATGGCAGGTTCGTCGCATTCGACGTGAGGTTTACATCATTGACCTCCGATCAAATGATTCTGCGGGTGTTCGACGTCAACTCATTTATTCGCACGCCGTAGATTGTACCTGTAGTACCTTGAGGGCCATTTTCATTATTGGTGGTTCCTCTCGCGTCTGTTAACAGCTTTCATCATTGGCTGGTAATCAGGCGATGTTCTTGCATGTTCGACTTCAGCTCACATATTCGCATGCTCGAACTTGTACTTGTTTGGGTCGAGATGGAGCGCAAGACCCTGGATTGTGTCTGTTGTAATCCAGGCTGCGATTGTGGATTATTATCATTATGTACATGACTCTCTGATTGGATGGCTGCGACCATACCTGAGTCGATTTGTTTGATCTTAGTTGGATGGCTGCGCCCATACCCTAGATCCGGATTATAGCACACTCTGTTTCGGATGGCTGCGTCCATACCATATATATACATCATGTACTTGAGATATCAGTTGTATCTTTCTGTGCAGGTTTTCCGACGGCGGGCCTTCAGTTGAACATGTTCTCGTAAATCATTTCACCCCTCTCTCTCTCGGGCCTCATACTTTAGGGGGCATCTGTTACACAGTAATTTGTCACCGTCCCTACCATTCCCCGTCCCGCACAATGGAGGACCCATTATGTGACCTGTGAGCAATGTCATGCCTTGAAACCATCATCATTGCATTCCTCTAAACATGAGCTTCAATTTCCCTTAAGACATCTCCTTGCAAAAAACCATGAAAACATCTCCTTTTGCATTGGCGCGGGAAGACAGTTCATCACTCGCGCCAATGGGGAAAATCCTGCAAAGAGGCCACGCCAACTGGCGCTCTGTCCCAGAGCAGCAGTCGCGCCAGCCAATTTAAGGAGTGTTTTTTTTAAATGAAGATGGCGGAAGTTGTGTTTCAACAAAATCAGAAACCATTGCCTATATTGAGTTGGGAGGTTTGGCTACGGAATTTCCATGGAAGGGAAGTGGTTTGCCACCTTTCATGGAACCTTCCTTGATGATAGGGCCAATCCCACAATAATAGGGATCCAAACTCCCTCCTTCCCCATCTATAAAATCTTGCCTGTTGCCATTGCAAGCTAGTCTTGAAGGGCCTAAGCTTTGAATCTCCTAATTCCCAAGAGCCTTGGTGTTGTAAGAGCCCTCTTTCTTCCCTTAAGGCTGACTCAAGTAAGGAGACTATCGTCGAGAGAATCTAGAGAGGTTTGCCCTTTCCCTAGCAAGCTTTGCGAGACGTGAATGACTGGGGACCCTTCCGAAGGAGACCGCGGCATCAGAACATTGGTTGTACTCTCTTTCGATTTCTTATTAATGAATGACTACCGGTTATGGTTCCACTCTGTTTTTTCACTTATGTTAATACTGAGTTATATCCTTTCTGACTGATATATAGTTGCGTATTCTGGATTTTATGCTTGTATTCGTGTTGTTTCTTGCATGTGCAGGTGTCCATTCACGGGGATCGTGGGGATCATGATCTTCCGAGGCTGAGGAACAGGAACGCTGTCTCTTCTACGAATCATAGCACTGGACTCCAGGTAGGCCTCCATCTTTGGCTTATTTATTCGCAATTAGGAACTTGCGCTGTAGCATTTGATGATTGTTGCTAGACCCCTGCTGGGCTAGTAGGGATTGCCTCTGTCCGCAGAGGGGATTTACCTCCTCAACACTAAGTCATCAATAAAATTATCACTGATAGAAAATATGATTTTGTACTATTCGTTTACCTTTATTCCAGATCCTTATTTACCCATACCAATGGATTTGGGCTTGGATGATCATGAATTTCTAATCCACATTTTTTGATCAGCTCTGCTCCAGTGATATTTTTCTGTGATCCAGAGTCAAACAAAGCATAAATATTTGTCTTCTTAACTTGTATCTTTATGTGGAAGAGTTTGGTATTTTCATTCTCTTCCTGTTGTTGACGACTATTCGAATTCACCCATTTTTTCACTGATGTATTGACAATATTCTCATTTATACTGAGCCACTTTCTACCTAATTACGTAATCTATGGCCATGTTTCTTCTTAGTATATTTCATATTGTTATTCGATTCGAGCTCTATATGAAACTTCCAACACTTCTCCATTGTATGACCATTGATGTTACAATGGTTGCAGTGGTTGTTGGGATATTTTACTAGTTTTTTGTTGTTGCAATCAACCATCAATTGTGGTGCTAACCATAGTTCCTAACTCCTATAGGCATGTGATTTCTAGGTGGACACAATTATACAACATTAACTCTAAATTTTCTACTACATACAACACGTTGATCTAGGAAAAAATATTTTAGACCTCCACCTCTAGGATGCACTCATGTACTACTTGGGATACCTTTGTGTTCCTTCATGAAAGAATTTCAAGCTTATATGGGGGGTACAATACAGTTTTTGGAAAGAAATTTGGTATGGAGAAGAAAATAGCAGTACTTTAGAATGATTTATACTAGTCAAAGATTCAACAACACGTTGGTTGGTATATTATATTGTACACCACTTATACCATTACTAAACCAGCCAGCAAGAAGAAAGGGTTGTACATTATTGGGAAAAATATTGTTTCTCCTTCTCCTCTACTTGCACACAACATGAACCACTCCATCATACACCCATTCATTCATTACACCCCTCATCTAGGCAAAAATTTCATTTTTTATCCTAACTATAATTGCTACAGGTAAATCTAGCAACTGCAGGATTCCTGTATCACTACAAGAAACTCTTGTAAATGCTACATGAAACTCATTCATGAAGGAATAATCTCTCTCAAGGATTTTTGAACTTCAAGAAGAGCATGATAATTTATGTTTTGCATGTACCTGCCATTCCCAACCCCTTATTTCACTCCATGCACAAGGATTCACTCTCTAAACCCTATGTTGCACCATTAGCAGCTAGATTATCTGAAACTTGGCATGAGACCTCTTCACTCACCTATCCACCACTCCATTCATTCCATGACCCCATTCATAGCCTCCATAAACCATTTACGTCCATTCCTGAGTGAATTGAAGTAAGAAGAAGCCAGAAGAAGACAGTTATAGGAATTGGAAAGTATCCTGTAGAAAATTTGTGTGTGGCATAGCAAGGCCAAAAGATGAAGAAGAGTTGATGAGGATGACTCCAAAAGACCACTAGCAGACTCCAGGAGAGAAAGCACACCAGCCATGGCACCTGAAAACATCCATGCAGAACCTACAAGAAGAAAAGACAAGAAAAAATATTAAGCAGCTCACTTAGAAAAAATAAGCATCTCACTCACAAAAAGTTTTTCACTGAGAAAATAAACAAGAAAGTAAAAATATAGAAAAGAAAATATCATGGCTGCAACCACCAGCTCCATCTCCTTGTACCAGCTCATTTGGCACTAGGTAGGCTCAGGTATGGCCCCTCACCTCTTGCTATGCATTCATAATGACCAAAATGGTTTAATGTCGAGTTTTAGAAATTTAAAAGGCAAAAAGTTGGCCTGTTAATTTGGCCACCTTCATCAAGTTAAACTGGAGGAAAAGTAAAGGTACATGCCACCTGGGAAAATCAAATAGAGTCAATAGGGAGTGAAAGAGTACGAAGAAGGTGATTCAAGTTTTTGAAAGGTTTTTATGAAGAGATAGCTCAAGAATTTGCGGTGGCTCTGCAATCACACTCAAAAGAGAGAGCCACCACTGTGTTAGGGGCCTAGCCATCACACTATCACCTGAACTTATAAGCAGAGTCACAACTTTTCCCTCAGTAGTTAAATGGGTTAAAGAGAGGATGCCAAGCACTGCAGCCAAGAAAAGCTTCTTTCTGCCAGGTGAAGAATACAATGAATACAAGAATGGAGTGAGGAGAGAAAGCCTTCCATACCCCTAGGAGGAAGTAGCCTTCCATATCATGAAATTTATTTCTTGTGAAGGCAGACTTAGTGTAGTCTATGGGTACCATTTCAGGTTATTGAATGAGCTTACGTTTTAAGGATAACTACCTCTAGAGTAGAGATTAAGCATCCCTCATTTCCTCCTGAAATCAATAACTAACATGAGAAATAAGGTGAAGCAAATAAAATACCAACATTTGTCCCATCATGGCCTTATAAAACTGATAATGAACGATGCTTTGAGAAGATTAAACCACCTTGTACCTTGGTCCTCTTTCATAGACATGGATAGGGAAGCCTTCATAGCCACCCAAGGAGGAAAAACCTATGCCTCTAGTCTTAGAGAGAGGGAGGTAGAAGAAGAATAAGAGGAGGTTCAAGAGGAGGTAGTAGAAGAAGAAGAGGGGGCAGAAGATGAGGAATAAAAAGAAGGTATGGAGATTGAAGAAGAAAACACAAAGACAGCAGAGACAGAGAAAGAAAAATATGAGGGGAAGGAGGAAGAAAATACTGAGGAAAAGAAAGGATTGGAACCTATCCTAGGCAGTGAAACCTCCCCTCAAGACACCATCATATCACTAGACATTACAGACCAGGAAGTGGCTGCTACCCTAGCCACTTTGAGCACACCTGTAAAAAAAAAAAGGAAGAGGCAAACACCTACGTATTTCAGGACTAGGAAGAGTCAAAGGGTGCGGCAAGGGAAATCACATACTCCTAGCAATAGCCCTATTTCTATTGAGGAATAACCAAAGAAAGATGATGAAATAAGGTTAGAAGAACGAAGGGTGCAAGAGGTCACCTTACCTATGAGGACCCCTGTGACTGCCATCAGAAGAAAATTAGTAAGGTTGGCATACCATACACCTCATGCAACCCCCACAGACCTTCAAAAGACTGAAAAAAAGAGAAAAACAAGAAAAAGAGGGTCTTTAGCAAGAAAAACATAGTTTTCTAGAGGAAAATTTGTCTTTGCTACAGGAAACTCCAACAGACCCAGAATCGGAGAAAAATACCTTGGTTGATGAAGAAAATATAGCCATAGATGGGAAAGAGGTCAAATAAGTTGAGGAAAAGGCATAAGATGAAGGAAAAGATGAAAAATATGGAGAAAAATATGACAAGGAGGAGCCCACCTGACCATAACGCGTCCTCAAAGATGTGTAAGTAGTGCCAAACCCTAGCCCTCAACCCAATCTTAGCTCGTACTACACATACATTGAAGGGGGAAAATTGATTCCTCAGAAGTTCACAGTGCCTTTATTCTATTAGTTGGAAGAGGAGAGGGCACACACTCATCGTTGGATGAATCTTGCCACATCTAAAGGTGTGCATGACATAGGGGACATGGAGGGAAAAGTGGCTGAGTTGGGAAAGGATTTTTCTGATGTTAGGCTTAGATAATCCATGTTGAAAGAGAAGCTTCAGAAGGCCAAAGTAGATAACGTAGTATTGCAAGAACATCTTTAGCAAAAGGAAAAACAAATGACCACCATGGAAGATTTGTGCATGGAGGCCATTCAACACATATATCCATCAGAGTCCTATGCATTTTACCTCAAGTATAAGTGGCTCCTATTTCAAATCAAAACATTAGCCTCTCATGGATCTTTACCTTTTCATAACTACACACAGTTCATTGAATTTTGCAACCAGTTTAGTATGGAATACAAGGATGGGAGACATGAATTTAATGGGATTGGCGTCATGGATGGTTAATGAAGAGACTAGAGCACAAGAAGTAAGAAGGGTTATGAGGAGAGAAAGCAAAGAACCCTTACACATTAGGGAAAAAATATTCAGCCTTAGGGGAGTCATCAACAACCATCTTAAGATAGAAAAGGATCCTACACTTGCAGAAAAGAACCTCCACACACAAGCTCAAGACATGGCTTACTTTGATGATATTTCTAGGTTGTTGGGAGATGAATGCATAATGGCTAGTCAAGGGAGATGGAACATCATCCCTCAAAACATTAGAAACATGGAATACCACACACTAGAAAGATTGAGAGGTGCCTTAGAAGGAGTACCACTATACAAAATGGCCATGCGGGCCATAAAGATTCAGTGGCTTGCTTTGAAGCTTAGTCCACCCTTGTTGTTGGGGCTGAGTGAAGGAAAATACCAAGATGAGAAGAAAAGAGAGTGGGAAGAAGCATAAAATAATGATGGTTTTTACCCTCCTGAAGGGACTCCCATACTCCTTCCTTGGGAAGTCAAAGGGTCCATCAAAGCTTTGAAAGAAATGCAAAAGGAGGACTAAGTTGCTCAGAGGATGAGCAACCATTTGGTAGGGGGGGTGATGATGAGCTCCATCATTAGGTAAATATAGAGGGGTTAATTGTTACCTTTTTGCATCATTAAGTCTCTTTTTATCACATTTTAATTATATTATGGTCTTATGATGCTATTCTAGACGGTGATTAAGGCTTGTCATACTTAGAATTCCTAACATGAGTTAAATGCAGGAAAATCACGAATATATTAATTTTTTGATGAAGATTTTGCCATCAAATCTCGGAGCAGACAACAAGGATAGATTATAGGGGTATTTCCACCTCCTTAAATCCCAAAGGCAGCGAAGTTAACTCAAGATCAAGTGAACCAAAGCTACACTTCACTTGTAGTCAAAGTGGACACATCACCTAATTTTTAGGGATTTTTTGGTAGCTACCCTTTAGGTAAAATAGGGTTGAGCAAGAGCTCATTAGGATTCAAAATTTGAAGGAAGCTAATAGACTCTTAGCTCTTGTAATAGGTTTTTGAGACTTTCATGTTGATGTGATGAGACTATTTTCTGAAATAAAATGAGTATTCAAATTGTGCTTCATTGATCTAGTTTCAGAGGGCTAGGCTTGTGGGTTAGGGCCCAATCCATTGGCCTTAGTCTCTCTTGTGTATTCATTCTTTACTTTTATGTCATTGTAGCTAGTTTTCTTATGAGTATATATCTATTCTGCTTACTTATTCAATTCATTGTTTTTAGTTTTCTTCCATTTGTATTTTAATGTAGATTAATCTTGCTTACATGTTGGTAGAATAGTTTATAAACTCGAAAAGTTGTGTGTCAAGCCTCCCTCTCTCATCTCTTTCATTGGAGCTTGAGGAGGGTAGACCTTCTCCACAGGCCAAAATTTCTTTTTAGTTTATGAATTCTTGGAATGAATAGTTAGGTTGATGTAGTGCCATGAATATGTTTAGAGTGTTGTGTTGGATTTTTGTTTGTAGGATAAAGTAGGTTTGCTTTCCAAATTCAACTCATTTTTCCATTTCGTTCATCGTGAATTTGTCAATATTTTTTGCATGAACAGGTATTTTTCTTGCAAGTTCAAGTAGCACAACAAAGGATGACTTCACCAGCACCTCAACTTCATTTCTCACCCTTCATCGACCTTCTTTTCCTCAAAATCGCCATCAACCCTGTTTTCAGATTTTTCATCTTTATATCGTGAGAAAACCATAGTGGTGCAAGACAGGCTTCTCAAAAGGTTTTGAGCTTGGCCAAGGGATTGGCCACATTCCACTCATCCAAACACACCTTCACTCCACCTTCCCTACACTTTTCTCACCCATTTTTGGCCTCGGATTTCCCTCATATTTTTTCCTGTAGAAATTTAGGACTTTCCTATAGCACTACAAGAAACCTGTAGCGGCACTTGCAGCAGCACGAGTGGGCCCCTCCATAAGCCTAGAAACCACCATCCACCTCATTTAGACCTACCAAAACCACCCACACACCTTCATCCTTACACCCATGAGTTCAAGCCCTTCATGAGCCACCTTAGCACTTTCTCCTCCTAGCTCCAAAACAATGCATTTACAAGCATACTTAGGTCATGATTAGCTTCATGATTAAAAGCATGATAGATAGAACATATATTAGACATAGTGTTTTTAGCCATTTGGCCCATCAAAGTGTGATTAGGTTAGTTTCCTTTATGCAATTTCAATTCAACAATTTACTTCATTAAATATGCCTAGTTTGCTTCCATCTCTTATCATAGCTTAATGTGTAGATTTATTTCATTGCAGAATAGCTAGATGTACTTTCTTGCTATAGAATAGTTATTTTTTTGTTGATAGAGTAATGGCTTTGAATAATTTATAGCCCTAGGTCTAAATTCAAAAGTGTGACAGACTTCATCCAGAAACCCTAGAAATAGCACCCTTTCGTAGAGCTTAAAAGAGGATGACATAGGTAGAATGTATATTTTGTGTATATAGCATTGTCACCTCCAAGTTTGTACAAACCCCGAGTTGATAAAGTAAATTAGGACAGCCTCTGGGAGTTGCAACATTCTTGGTGAAATACTAGGGCTCACCATTTTTTGGCATCGTTGTTGGGGAGGTGTCTAGTAGATGTTTTGATTTTGTTTTAGCATTATTTTCTGCTTTAATTTTACTTGTTGTTTTAAAAATATTGAAAAAATACAATAAAATCCGATTTTCCTGCCTCGTAGGAGTAGGGATACTCAAGGAATTTTTTTACCTAAAACCTCCACATCACCACATATTTACCCTTCACCCTTCTTCAGTGGCTGTGAGGTTGAACACACCATAGGTGAGCCTTCTCAAAATTTTGAAGAACCTATTGGAGAAGAAGAAGATCTTGTTTCACCAGAGGAACCTGCTTCACCTATTAAAACCATGGATGAAATTGAAACCCAAGGAGCCTTTCCCATTAGAGAGGAAAATGGGGAAACTAAAATGAAGAACATTAGCCCCTCAGCCCTTCCACACTTCCATGGACTTACCCCTGAAGACCTTGACACATTCATGTTTGAATTTTTTGTTGTCTATAGGACCTATGACTATGCCTCAGATGATCAAAAGCTGAAGCTATTCCCATATTCCCTTAAGGATGAAGCCTTGCACTGGTTCATGGGTCTACCTAGGAACAACATCACTACCTCGGAATAGATGCAAGAAGCCTTCAAAAACAAGTACAGGGAATACTATAGGTCCAAGGAAACTAAAGATGATATATTCAGGATGACTCGAGGGCCTGATGAATCCCTATAGGAATATGAAGAAAGGTTCCAGTTAAACTATAAGAGAGCCAATTGTACCCTTAATCCTAGATCACTTAAACTAATACTTCGATGAGGGATCAGGGAGGAGGTGATAGAAACCATCAATACGTTATCAGGAGGAGATATCTACCACCTACCTTATGATGCAATCAAAATTATCTTTAGGAACCATTATAGGGTAGCTAAGAAGAAAGGAAGAGCTAGCCAAAGTACAACCAATACCCCTTCCTCTTCCACCTCCATCAAGCATGAGATTGAAATATGTTGGAGGAATTCAAGAGTGACATGATGCACACCTCTTCCTTGCAAATGGACACAATGCAGGTCAAGAGGAAGCAAGAGGAAGTAGAAATATCCTTGGCTATATTTTTCCCTAGATGTACTAGAAAACACCCTAGAAATGAATGTCCATTAAATGTCATAGATTTTTGCTTAGTTTGTGAGGAGAATCATGCCACAGACAAGTGTCCCTCCTTAACTGGACTCAAAGTTGTATATCAAGGTGGAGAATTAGGACCAAAGCAAATATGTTTCATCAACTAGAGAAGGCCTCAGGGCCCTTAGTCATATCATCAAGGTATGTAAGGTGCACCTTATTCCTATTATCACAATAATTAGAATACACCTATGCAATCTTGCTACACCCCCACTCCTCCATCCTGGCCTACACCTCCTACTTGGCCTTACAACCCTCCATATCATCCTCATCCTGTGAACCAACCATTTCAGCAGTATGTTCCTCAACAACTTCAGTGGAACAACCCATCCCAAGGATGGAGGCCTCAACAGAATCAACCACGTGCTCTAATGCCTCCACCCCAACCTCAACCTCATCTTAATCATGTTGCTCCACACAATTTGCCTCAGATTCCTGCACAACCCAATTCGAACCCGAACAATAGACACGCACAATAGGTTTATAGTGGAGAAACATCCTATCCAGCTTATTTTGTGGAGATACAGGAGATTAATCTCAGGTCGAGAAGAGTACTCCTAGACAACTACCCTCCATATCCACCTGTAAAGGTTGAGGAGGAAAAGGAAGAAAGTAACACTCAGATCCAAAAACCTCCTTTTGACGTGCGCTTGATCCATTCTAGTCAGCACATGCCAGAGGAGACCAAACTTACGGGAGAAATGAAAAATTTGTGTGTACAAATACCCCTTCTCTAGGCCATTAAGGATGTCCCTATTTACAATAGGCTCATTAAGGAAAAGTGCTTCAATAAACCTAGGAGAAAGAAGAAATATACCCCCACCATCAATGTAGTAGGACAACTATTCGACTTAATGTTGGGAAGGGTGATCTTCCCAAAGTACCTGGACCCTGGCAGTCCAGTTGTAGATGTGCACATAGATGGTGTCATAGTCCCCAATACTCTGCTTGATCTTGGGGTTGTCATCAATGATATGACCAAGGAAACTATTCTTAAAATCAACCTCCAAGGGACTTTGAGGAAAACCACAACATTTTTGCAACTTGTAGATCAGTCCACAGTAACTCTGGAAGGAATTATTGAGGATGTTATGGTTTGAATTGACTCTTGAGAGTATCCTACAGATTTCCTTGTTCTATAGCCAAAAACCAAGTTTAATGGATATTGTCTCATCTTAGGGAGACCTTGGTTAGCCACTGTCGATGCTTGTATCAGCTTTCAAACAAAAAACATGACTATTAAGAATGGACCCTTGTCTAAACAACTAGTATTATATCCTCCAACCCAGCCTTCCATTGATCATGATCTACCTATATGGTTGGAGGATGAATAAGAAGATGAAGTGTACAACACTACCCCCATTTGTACCATAGATGTTGTTCTTAGAGGGGGGCAGCTTGATGAAGATGAACTCATCAACCATGTCATTTAAAATAAGTCCCCCACTAACAACCCACTTGAAAACCTAGTCAAAGACTCTGAAATCCAATCTTGAATGGAACTGCACTCAGTTGATTCAACCTATGAAACCACCAAGGCTATGGAATTTGGCCCATCCAAATCTCTAAAAATTAACTCAAACCTCCCATATAGAGAAGAAGAGCAGCTATTCCATCTTTTGAAAGAAAAACTAGATGCATTTTCTTGGGATTACAAGGACATGAAAGGGCTGCATCCCTCAGTATGCAGACATCATATTTACATTAAGGAAGGATGCAAGCATGTGCACTAACCCCAAAGGTGGATGAACCCAGCTCTAAAAGACATAGTCAAGGAAGAACTGCAGAAATGTTTGGATGTTGGTTTCATTTATCCTATATCAAAAAGTGAGTGGTTATCTCCTCATGTCCTAGTCCCGAAGAAGAATGGAAAGTGGTGAATCTGTGTTGATTATCGGGAACTCAAAAAAGCCACCAAGAAGGACCGTTTACCTTTGCACTTTATAGACCAAGTCCTGGATGGCCTTGTAGGAAAGAAGTTATTTTCCTTCTTAGATGGGTTCAGTGGGTATAACCAGATCCAAATCAGCCCTGAAGACCAGGACAAGACTACTTTCACATGCCCTTAGGGTACCTTCGCTTACAGAGTCCTACTCTTTGGGTTGTGCAATGCCCAAACTACCTTCCAAAGAGATTTCTTGAGAATTTTCTCTGAGCTAGTGCATGACTGAGTTGAGATCTAAATGGATGATTTCACACCCCATGGGGATTACTTCCAGGAAGCTCTCTCCAATTTGGGAAAAGTGTTGAGAATATGCATTGAGGTGCATCTCTCCCTTAGCCTAGAAAAGTGCGAATTCTTGAAAAGAGCAGGAGTAGTATTGGGAAACTCAATCTACCAAGTAGGAATACGGGTGGACCTGAACAAAATTTCCATCATTAAAAGGGTACCTGCTCCTCAAAAGTAGAGATATTTCTAGAGTTTCTTGGGTTTAGTTGGTTACTATAGAAGGTTCATCAAATATTTCAGCAAGTTGGCTTCACCACTATTTGGTTTTTTGGCCAAAGTTTTTGAGTTTACTTGGTCCAATCTTTGTCAAGAATATTTTTAGCTCATTAAGGGAAAGTTAACTACTGCCCCCATCCTCCGAGGTCCAAATTAGAATCTGCCATTCCACATCCACACAGATGCATTATAAAAAGTTGTGGGGGAAGCCTTGGGGCAGTTAGAATACAAATTACCTTATGCAATATATTTCATCAGTAAGAACTTGTCCAAGGCTGAACTCGATTATACTATCACACAGAAGGAAATATTAGCCATTGTCCATGCTTTAAACAAAATTAGACATTATGTCACTTGTTATTAGACCTTTGTACACATTGACCATGCAACCATCAAATATTTAATGAACAAACCATATGTTAATGCTAAAATAATTATATGGTTGTTACTGTTAGGGTCCTATAATAATAGGATTCATAATTTTGAATTTGCAATGTTAAAATCTTGTAATATTGTACATACGTTTGCTTTCTGCAAATGTTTTCCCATATTTAAAAAATGAAAAGAGGGTAAGTCCTAAAATAACAATCAAATGACAAAAAGAAACAAAGATAAAAAATAATATTAAATATGAACCCCACCAAAACAAATCATGAAAGTGTTGCACGTTCAAAAGCCACTACTTTAGTTTACTTTATGCAAATAAGATTGTGTGCAGCTTATTAAAAATTCCAAAATCCATGAGGGTCAAATAGCTTATTCTTGACTTAATCATATTTTAAATTTCATGCTAATAGTTAAGAATAAAGATCTAGCCAAACTTTTTAATATTGGCAGATCATTAGTTAGATAAAGAATAATAATGAGCTCAACAGTTTAATTTGAGCCATTGGAAGTCATAAGGTAGAATTAGAGAGTTTTCTTATCAAAGAAAACCTAAAGGGTCTGCAAGTTCAAATGCACCCAAAAGAAACAAAGGAAATAAAAATGTTAGGATAAAGAAAGGGTAGGAAAAAGTAATATTCACAAGGCATGGAAAGCATTGAGTTGGTAATTTCATATCACTAATATCCCTGAGAAATCCCCTTCCTTTGCTAAAAACCCTAATTCCATTTATAAAAGGCATTTTCCCTTGTAAAAAGCCCCTTTCCTTTTGAAAATATATGTTCCCCTTCATTTTTAACCTTTTTCCCTTATTCACTTCCCTTTTCCATTTAAAACATGTAAAACACACTTTTACATAGTTTTTAAAAAGAAATAAAATCTCATTCAAAACCCTTCCCGGCAGGTTAACACATATCACCATGTAATTTCTAAAAACCCGCATCATTATTTATTTAACCCTCCAATTGTATATTTAAACTCCCGTATTTTATATTTCCCAACCCATATTTTATTAAAACCATTAATATCAGTTTAAAATAATGTATTATTAACCCGTCACATAATAAAAATCTCGGGTCCCACTTCAACATGACTCATCCCGGGCCCAGCCTGTTAATTCCCCCTATTCCTCCATTCGTCGGATCATCACCACCCAGATCCAATGACTTATAAACGATATCGCATTCCTTGACATCCAAGCATTAATCCATTGCAATCCATGTGAAGTAAGTAGTTTTTGAAACCCGCTCCCTGCTACGTGTCGCCACCACGTTTTATCGCATCAATCAGTCCCAAACCACTTACTAGCTTTTTACGATGCGATAACCTGCCTAACCGCCTTCCGTGTAAACTTCCTATCCCCTGCCACGCGGCAATCACTCGCTTTATCACATTCCTTAAACATAAACCGCCCAACCACTTTTTATGATGTGATAAACCACTTACCTGTCCACCCTAAAATATGTTAAAACCAATTGTTCACCTGTCCACTGTGCGACAAAAATCCCTAACCACTGTGGTAAACTACTACAGCCCTGCGCCAATATGTTGAGCCACCATTTTTCCAAAACCCTGCTTCACTACAACATTCAATTACTCACCTCCGTTAATTTGTGAAAGAAAGCCATTGCCAACAGAATTTCTGCAGCCCAGACTCGTTTCACAGACTTCCCCATTCCCCAAAGCCATTTCTTGCCTCACTTCAAACTGTTTTTTCATTAACAAATGTTTTATTTTGCAGGTTTCTAGTAGAACAGAAGCTTGAGGAAATAGTTTTAATACTAGTTAAAAACCTGTTTCTTCCAGATTCTAGAAATGAGAATTCGAGTGGTTTTCCTTAAAAATAAAATACAATTATCATAGAGACAGTAATGTTCTAACAGAGAGGAAAGGTTTTCACTCAGCAGAAGATTACATACAGGTGAAAGAAGACAAATGGAAGAAAAAAAAAATGAGAATGAATTTTCAAAACATGAAAGAGGTTTGTGTTGCTAACATCCTCATATACCAAAATCTCTCTCACTTTTCTAATAGCCATTATGGTTTGGGAAATTTTAAACAATCTTTGAAGGCATTTTCCAAAAATGTCTTGTTTAGTCATCATTTTGCAGATAATATTGTGGCCAATCAGAAATGAATCTTGCAAAAATGGAGGATTTTTATGTTCCTAAGATTCCAGCCTAAAAAAACCTATCTCACTTTATGCACAGGTATTACAGAATGAGAGATGCATGCACATCTTCATTGCCTATTTTTCGGATTGTGCAAAGTTCTGTTTTACACATATATTTGCAGAGCCTATTGTGAACAACTGGAGCATAATTTTAGGAAACTAAGAGAGGTTTTTCTCGACAACATATTTATATACAATAACCTCTTTCACGTTTTACATATCTATCTTGGATTGAGATATCATAAAAGGATTTCGAGACCCTATTTTTCAAAAATTCGGGAGGAAAAAGCTCAAAGATAGTTAGTGACTTGGATGCCACCTCATCAAATAAGAGTTGCTATCAAATTCGAATTTCTCTTCTTTGTCACCAGAAATTCACAAAGATAGTTCCAAGTAGATTCATTATTTTTTAATGTCATATGTTTGAGTTATATTTATGTAACACAGTTGTAGATATTTGTAAGAAATCTTGATATTTTTTCCAAATATTTTAGTTTAGAATTTGTATAAATACTTCATCATTTGAAGTAATAGATGTTGGATTTTGTAACCAAGAACCTCACCATTCAGGGTGATGCAGTCCACTAAGTCCAAGTGACTATTTTCATTACTAAAAGAGCAGTTGTTTCAGGATTCATGTGCCATATCTACTGGTGAAGTTGTCCTCATTGTATTGTGCTTTCCTTTGTTTCCATTTTATTGTTTTCTTAATTTTGAATTGTCTAACAGGAGTATTACTGCAGAATCTGTTGAGATGATACACTCTGTCTTTAATTTTTAGTAATCTACATGTTTTCTTCTGATATCCAGATTAGGGAATTCTTCATTTCTCCCTAGTTTCGATTGAGCCTCTATTCTTATATCCAGATTAGGGAATTCTTAAATGCTCCCTAGTTTCCATTAAGTCTTCCTTCTTCTTTTATTACATTTCATCCAAATATAAAGGATCCAATAATAATGTCTACCTTGTCCTGTTTCACTTAAGCTTGATACTTCTGCAAATTGATCACCCAAGCCTCTTTGACTCCATTTCTCAATGGCCTTCCTCTGCATTTCCAACCAAACCAGTTTAAAAAAACAAACTTTGTACGTATTAACTAGCCTAATATCTATTTCAAATAAAGCTAAATCATATAGAGAGAGCCCTCTTTGAGTTTAGGAGGGATATATCCTAAACTCCAAAGTAGGTTTTTGGTTACCTCGGTGAATTCTTTCTTTAACCTTGAGAAATTACTTAGTGATAACAATTAATATTACATCAGTTTGACCTAACCACTGTTGATAAACCTGGAAAGGAGAATGTTGTTGCAAATTCTTTCCACAAGTTAGCTCTATCTGAAGATGAAGAAGGAATGGTGGATTACCAACTGCCAGATGAACATATCTTCTATATCTCAACACTCTCACCATGGTTTGTTGACATAGCTAACTACTTGGTTTCTGAAAAGTTCCCTCCTAACCTCTCATTCAAGGAGAAAATAAAGATCATCTGAAAAAGTGCCCCTTTCACATGGATTGGGGGAAATCTCTTCAAGCTAGGGCCTGACCAAATTCTCAGAATATGTGTGAGGGAGGAAGAATTTTTTGATATCTTCTCTGCATGTCATGATAGCCCTTGTGGAGGACACTTTGCTGCAAAAAGGGTTGCCTTCGAAGCTTTGCAAGCGAGTTACTATTGGCCTACCCTTCACCAGGATGCCAGAAGGTACACTAGCAGGTGTGACTAGTGCCAAAGGATGGGGAAACCTACACAAAGGGATGAGATACCTTTGCACCCCTCAAGTGGCTCTTGAGCCATTTGTCAAGTGGGGCATGGAATTCATTGGACTTATTGATCCACCATCTAGCCAAAAAATGTATATCATAGTCCGCACAGACTACCTGAAAAAGTGGGTTGAAACAAAAGCTGTGAAGGTGGAAATTGAGGAGAAGGTAGAAAAATTTATGAGAGAGAATGTGTTATATAGATTTGGATACCCCAAAGAGGTAGTCACTGATCATGGGGAATAATTCACATCTCATCTCCCTGATAATATTTTGAGGAGGCACAAGATAAAGCATAAGAATTTCACTGCCTACCACCCTCAAGAAAATGGACAAGTGGAAGTGACCAAGAGAGCCTTGGAGAATATCCTCACCAAGGTTGGGAGAAACAACAGAAAATATTGGGTGGAAAGATTGGTAAAAGCTACTTGGGCCTACAACACTACTTGGAAAACAACAACAGGGTTCACTCCTTATGACTTGGTCTATGCCAAGAAAGCTCTGCTTTCAATTGAATTTGAGTTCAACACCTTAAGGATGGCAGCTGAGTTAGACCTAGATATATCAAATGAAAAACAACAAAGGTTGTTGCAATTAAATGGATTGGATGAGTTCAGGATGAAGTCACTCCTTCACACATAAGTGATTCAGTTGGAAAGGAAGTTCTGGGATGAAAATCACATTAAGGAAAATACCTTTCGAGAATGAGAGTGGTCGTTGTTGTATGAACCAAGGTTTAAGGATTTCAAAGGCAAAATAATGAAAAGATATCTGGGACCCTACAAATTGGAAAAATGTTATAATAATGGCATAGTTCAGATCATAACCATAGATGAGGAAGGAATTCCCCTACTTGTCAATGGTTATAGACTTAAGGTTTACAAAAATCCCCTCTCTAGGGAAGAATTTATAAATTAAATAAACAGGGAGGTGTATGTCATGGGAGAATCCATACTTTCCAGCTCCTCCCCCTCCTAGAAGAAAAAAAGAGGCGTGGGTGAAAACTCCTCTCAGGTGCCCAATTCCAACTCCATGGTTGAAAACCTCCATGAGGCAATCCTGGAGAAAAAAATAAAGACAGAAAAAGAAAAAAAAAAGATACTTGGGTGAAAACCTCTCTGAGGTAGGTGTGTGGGTTGAAAACCTTTGTGGAGGCAGCCCACTTGCCTTCAAAAAAAAAGGAGAGAAAAAAAAAATGACCTATGAGAGCTTATTTGTTTTTTTGTTTTGCAAGTTATTGATCAAGGATGGTATTTTGGATCAAGAGGAGAATTTTTTTTTCATTTATCATTCTCCTTTGCTTGAAAACTCCATGAACCACTCCAGCATACACCCATTCATTCATTACACCCCTCAGATATGCAAAAGAATATTTTTTTTTCTCCTAACTGTAATTGCTACAGGCAAATCCAGCAGCTACAAGATTCATGTAGCACTACAACAAACTCTTATAAATGATAAAGGAAACTCATTCATGAAGGAATAAGATCTCTCAAGGATTTTTAAACTTAAAGGAGAGCATGATAATTCATGTTTTTCTTGTACCTACCATTCCCAACCCCTTATTTCACTCCATGCACAAGGATTCACTCTCTAAACCCTATGTTGCACCATTAGCATCTAGATCATATGAAGCTTGGCATGAGACCTCTTAAATCACCTATCCACCACTCCATTCATTCCATGACTCCATTCCTTGCCTCCATAAACAATTTCCCTCCATTTCTGAGCAAACTGGAGCAAGAATAAGCAAGAAGAAGACTGTTATAGGAATTGGAAAGTTTCCTATAGCAAATATGTGTGTGGCACACCAAGGACAAATGATGAAGAAAAGTTGATGAGGATGACTCCAAAATACCACCAGCAGACTCTAGGAGAGCAAGCACACCAGCCATGGAACTTGACAACCTCCTTGCAGCACCTACAAGAAGAAAATACAAGAAAAATGATTAAGCAGCTTACTCAGAAAAACAAGAATCTCACTTAGAAAAAACTGCTCACTTAGAAAATAAACAAGAAAGTAAAAATACAACAAAGAAAAGATCATGGTTGCAACCACCAGCTCTAACTCCTTGCACCGGCTCATTCAGCACCACACCAGCACCATGTATTCTCAGGTATGGCCCTTCACCTCTCGCTATGCATTCATAATGACAATAATGGTTTAATGTTGAGTTTTAGAAATCTTAAGGCAAAAAGGTGGACAGTTAACTTGGCCACCTTCGTAAATTTAAATTGGACTAAAAGTAAGGGTACATGCTACCTGGGCAAGTAAAATCGATTCAAGAGGGAGTGAAATAGTATGAAGAAGGTGATCACGAGGCTAAGCAAACATTAGCTAGAGTGGGACCAACGGTCTCAAAGAGGAAAACTCGGATTAAGTATGAGTCAACACAACACTCCAAATTTAGTTTAAAATGAAAAAAGGTGAGTTTTGTCTCATTTTTTCCGTTTCATTGAGAATTTCGGAGAGAAACAAAAGAAAGAGAGAAGAGGGAGCCATCAAGGAGAGCAACATTGAGATCAGAGCTTGCATGCACCATTGTGCTACAAGAAACATAGATTTTCTACATGAAACTTCATAGGGAGATCAACAATGGTACAAAGGGAAACACATAGTCACCTCTGGGTGAAATTAATTCCTATGGCAACCATCTACCAAGAAAAAACACCAAAGGATAGAGGTAAGTGGGTTCCATCCTCCAACACTGAGATTTATCCATGAAATTTACACACAACAAGTTAAATTTGGAAATTAAATGATAAAAAAAAAATCATTTGTTTAAGACCTCCATCTCCAAGACATCTTCACATAACTCTCAAACATCTCAACACCTTCCTATCACATCCAATAAAATTGGAGGGGGACTCAATAGAAGGGAGCCCACTGACATTAAAATAATTAGGCAACATCCTCAATTCATGGAAATTTTCAGAAATCAACAATGTCTTGGGTTCTTCAAGCTTTTGAAAGGTTTTGATGAAGATATAGATCGAAAATTTGCAGTGGCTCTGCAATCACATTCGGAAGAGAGAGCCACCACTGTGGTTAGGGGCCTATCCATCACACTATCACCTAAACTTATAAGTAGAGTCACAAATTTTCCTTAGGAGTTAAATGGCTTAAAGAGAGGATGCCAAGCACTGCAGCCAAGAAAATATACTTTTTGCTAGGAGAAGAATACATTGAATACAAGAATTTAATGAGGAGAGAAAGCCTTCCATACCCATGGGAGGAATTAGCCTTCCATCAACTTGGAAGGAAGTAGCCTTCCATATGATGAAATTTATTTTTTGTGAAGGCAGACTTAGTGTAGTCTATGGGTACCATTTCATGTTATTGAATGACTTAGGTTTCAAGAAGAAATACCTCTAGAGAAGATATTAAGCATCCCTCATTTCCTCCTGAACTCAATAACTAACATGAGAAATAAGGTGAGGAAAATAAAATACCAGCATTTTTCCCATCATGGCTTTATAAAACTGACAGGGAATGATGCTTTAAGAATATTAAACCTCTAGGTATCTTGGTCGTCTTTCATAGACATGGATAGGGAAGCCTTCATATCCACCCAAACAGGACAAACCTTTGCCTCTAGTCTTAGGGAGAGGGAGGTAGAAGAAGAAGAAGAGGAGGCAAAAGATGGGGAAGAAAAAGAAGGGATAAAGATTGAAGCAGAAAACATAGAGACAATATAGATAGAGAAATAAAAATTTGAGGGGAAGGATTGGACCCTATCCTAGGAAGTGAAACCTCCCCTCAAGAAACCAGCATGTCACCAGACATTACAGATCAGGAAGTGCCTGCTACCCTAACCACTTTGAGCACACCTGTAAAAATAAAAAGGAAGAGGCAAAAACCTATGTATTTTAGGACTAGGAAGATTCAAAGGGTGAATAAAGGAAAACCAAAAACTCCCAAGAGCCCTATTTCCATTGAGGAATCACCAAAGAAAGATGATAAAATAAGGTTAGAAGAAGGAAGGGTGCAAGAGGTCACCTCACCTGTGAGGACCCCTGTGACCTACATCAGAAGACACTCAACAAGTTTGACATCCCATACACCTCATGCAACCCCCACATACCTTCAAAAGACCGAAAAAATAGAAAAGCAAGTGAAAGAGGGTCTTCAGCAAGCAAAACAAAGTTTTCTACAGGAAAATCCGGCATACCCAAAATTGGAGAAAAAGAACTTGGCTGAGGAAGAAAAGACAACCATAGATGGGCAAGAGGTCAAAGAATTTGAGGAAAAGATACAAGGTGAAGTAAAATATGAAAAAGATGTAGAAAAATATGACAAGCAGGAGCTCACCTCACCAAAACCGGTCCTCAAGTATGTATCAGTAGTGCCAAACCCTAGCCCTCAACCCAATCTCTGATCCCACTACACATACATTGAAGCGAGCAGATTGATTCCTCAGAAGTTCACAATGCCTTTATTCGATCAGTTGGAAGAGGAGAGGGAGCGCATTAGATGAAGCTTGCCAAATATAAATGTGTGCATGACATAGGGGTCCTGGAGGGAAAAGTGGCTAAGTTGGGGAAGGATTTGTGTAATGTTATGCTTAGAGAATCCATGTTGAAAGAGTAGCTTCAGAAGGCCCAAGAAGATAATGTAGCATTTCAGGAGAGACTTCAACAAAAGTACTAATAAATGGCCACCATGGAAGATGTGTTTATGGAATCCATTCAACACAGATATCCATCAGATTCCTATGCAGTTTACCTCAAGGAGCAGTGGATCCTATTTTAAATAAAAACATTAGCCTCCCATGGATCCTTAGTGTTTCAAAACTAAAGATGGTTCATTGACTTTTGCAACCAATAAAGTATGGCAGACAAGGAAAAAATGGAATATTTCTACATGCACAACCTTGTGTTGACAAACTTGAACATTTGGGACCCCAAACCTAGGATGCGAGACATGCAGTTAATGGCATTGGCATCATGGATGGTTAACAAAGAAACCAGAGCACAAGAAGTAAGAAGGGTTACGAGGAGAGAAAATAGAGAACCCTTACAAATTAGGGAAAAAATATTCATCCCTAGGGGAGTCATCAACAACCATCTTAAGATAGAAAAGGATCATGCACTTGCAGAAAAGTACCTCCAAACACAAGCTGAAGCCATGGATCACTTTGATGATATTTATAGGTTGTTAGGAGATGAATGCATAATGGTTAGTAAAAGGAGATGTAACAACCTCCCTCACAACCTTAGAAACATGGAATACCACACACTAGAAATATTGAGAGGTGCCTTAGAAAGAGCACCATCATACAAGAGGGCCATGTAGGCCAGAAATATTCAGTGGCTTGGTTTGAAGCTCAGTCCACCCTTTTTGCTCAGGCTAAGTGATGGAAAAGACAAATATGAGCAGAACAGAGAGTGGGAAGAAGAAGAAAATAATGATGGCTTTTACCCTCCTGAAGGGACTCCCACACTTCTTCCTTGTGAATTCAGAGGGTCCATCAAAGCTTTGAAATATTTGCAGAAGGAGGGCTAAGTTGCTCAGAGGATGAGAAACCATTTAGTAGGGGGTGATGATGAGCTCCATCATTAGGTACATTTGGAGGGGTTAATTGTCACCTTTTTTGCCTTATTAAGTCTCTTTTTCTCACATTTTAATTATATTATGGTCTTATGTTGCTAGTGTAGATGGTGATTAAGGCTTGTCATACTTAGAATTCCTAACATGAGTTAAATGCAGGAAAATCATGAAGATATTGAATTTTTTATGAAGAGTTTTCCATTAAAGCTCGGAGTAGATAACAAGGAGAGATTCTAGGGGGATTTTCCACTGCCTTGACTCCCAAAGGCAGCCAAGGGATCCTTGAGATTCCCTCCAACATCTTGAAATCAAAGGCAGCTAAGAAAACTCAAGATCAAGTGCAGCAAAGCTACACTTCACTTGCAGTCAAAGTGGACACATCAGCTAATTTTTAGGGAGTTGTTGGTAGCTACCCTCTAGGTTAAATAGGGCTAAGAAAGAGCTCATTAGGATTCAAACTTTGAAGGAAGATAATAGACTCTTATCTCTTGTAATTGGTTTTTGAGACTTTCATGTTGATGTAATGAGACTATTTTCTGCAATAAAATGAGTATTCAGATTGTGCTTCACTGATCTAGTTTCAAAGGGCTAGGATTTTTGGTTAGGGCCCAATCCATTGGCCTTAGTTTCTCTTGCTTATTCATTATTTACTTTTATGTCATTGTAGCTAGTTTTCTTATGAGTATTTAGCTATTATTCTTACTGTTACACAGCAATTTGTCACCATCCCTACAATTCCCCATCCTGCACAATTGGAGGGCTTATTCCATGACCTATGAGCAGTGACATAGCTTGAAAACTCTTTCATGGCATTCCCCTAAACATGTACTTTAATTTCCCTGAAGACAACTCCTTGTGAAAAACCCTAAAAACGCTCCTTTTTGCATTGGCACGGGTAGCTAGTTCAGTACCCGCGCCAATGGGGGAAATCCGTCAAAGAGGGCGCGCCAATTGGCGCTCTGTCCCAGAGTCGCACTCGCACCAGCCATTTTAAGGAGTGTTTTAAAAAAAAAAAATGGCGGAAGTTTCGTCCTAACTGATCCAGAAACTGGTATCTAATTTGAGTTGGGAGGTTTGGCTCCGGATCTCCATGTAGAGGAAGTGGTTTGCCACCTCTCATGGAAGCTTCCTTGAGGATAGGGCCAATCCCATGATTATAGGGATCCCACCTCCCCTTCCTCCATCTATAAAAGCCTGCTCATCTCATTTGCAAGCTAGTCTCCAAGTTCCCAAGAGCCATCAAAGCCTTATGCTGCAAGAGCCTTGATTCATTCCCTTAAGGCAAAATTCAAGTAAGGAGATTATTGTCGAGACATCCGAAGAGATAGGTTTGTCCCATTCCCGATAGGATTTTTCAAGACGTGTTCCGCTCGCGACCCTCCGAAGGACAATTCTGCGTCAGAGCTATGGTTGTATTCTTCTTTAATTGATTAATGATAAGTGACTATTGGTTATGGTTCCACTTCTGTTGTTGATTATGACGATGAGTTATGTCTTATCTGACTGACATATAGTTGCATATACTGGATTTTACGCTTGCGTTTGTTTTGTTTCTTGCATGTGCAGGTGTCTGATCACGGAGATCGTGAGGATTGTGATCTGCCGAAACTAAGGAACGGGAGCACTACTTTATCTATAAGCGACAGCGTTGGATTCCAGGTAAGCCTTCATCGCTAGTTGGTTTATTTGCAATTAGGAACCTGCACTATAGCATGAACGATTATTGCTAGACCTGGTCTGGGCTAGTAGGGATCGCCTCTGTCCGCAGAGGGGATTTACATCCACAACAAATTGGCGACTCCGCTGGGGACGTCTAGCTTGTTGTGTTTTGTTTTGTAAGCTATAGATGGAGCCTGAAGTTAGCCAGATAGCCTTCGAAACGCTATTGCTCTGCATTAGCGAAGTAGATCAAAGCTTCTTTAGTCAATCTCCGGTTTAGTTTATGAACTGAACACTTGGAGTATTGTCTTGTCTTTTCGGTTGTTTCTTGATTCTGCTTGCTTGATCAGCTCTTTTGGCTGGCTATTTTGTGATTTTGGCTTTTGGTTAGCTTGATCATCATTGGTCTGCTTGTTGGATTGTCTATTTTTATTTTTTCCTTAGCAAACTCGACTGGCACGCTTTACAACCTGACAGTCACACTCATTGGCACAGGTTTCTTGTGTATTACCCGCGCCAATTCCTTTCTGGTACTAGGGTTTGCCCTGTTTTGACGTTCTTGAGCTTGATCAGTGTGTTTGGTTTTTTTTTTTCAACTACTTGAGTGTTCTGGAGCCTTGTTTGACTGACTGTGACCTTTGTCCTTTGGTTGTTTTCCGTTTTCCATCGATTTCACATTCTAGCCCTAGGGCATCTAGGTGCTCTTGTGTGTCGAGCCTCCCTTGGGAGTTTTTGGTCTATATTTGTTCAGTCGACCTTGTGATTGCTTCTTTACATTCGTTTAGCAGTTGTTTATCATTTTATTGCGTCATTTGAGTGTTGTTTCTCTTCTTCATTCGAATTTCGCTTTGTCTCGCTTTGGGCCTAGATTACATGCTCCATTTGAGTCTTTGGGATTCTTTTGGTTTTGAGGGACTGTCTCGTCAATTTGAGATCTGATTGTGTGTTTGTCATTGAGTGAATTTGCTTATCTTTTCTCTTTTACTATCGCATCTCAAATTGCTCTTCATTAGTTTTCATTCTGTTTAAGTGCACTTTGCTATTAAACATTGAAAATATAAAAAATATCTTTTGCTTTTGATTAGTTAGTGCAAATTAGAATCTTTTCGGTGTTATTAGTGATTAGTGACTTTGAGAGAAAAGTTTTTGGTTTACATTAGCTGCATTAGAGACTTTGTTGGTTTTTTTCTGATCATTTTATTTGTGCGAAAGCTCTCAACTCTCTCATAATTAGCTTTCATCGAATGAAATGATATACTGTGGCATATAGTGTGCATTTAGGAGATTTTGAGACATCACACTCGCTAAGGCCTAAAAACTGAAACGTAATTGAAGATAAACATTAAAATTTACTCAATTTACACTAAGGCAGCATTGAAACATTAACGCAACATTTAGTGGTCTAGGCTAGAGACGTGTTCCGACGTCTTTAAACCTAGTAGCTGTCGTTCGCCTCTTGGCTTTAGACAGCACTAGTACGGACTTGTGCTCCCCGTACCGTCGAGTATATAAAGGGAGACCCCACTAGGTTTCTATCCTTTATCCATAGGAAGCCGAGTCTGCCGCCCTATATCCGTGATACACCAGACACAGCATTCGGGGAGATTTCCTGCACGTACGTTAAGTCCTTGGTTGATTTCTCTTTCATTTTGAAACCAAGGTGTATATTGCAGTTCACGGATATTTGGTACACCCTTTGCCTAGATTACCAGAATTGTCATTTAGATCTTTTCTGACTCATTAAATTTGAAAATATTATCAAGTGCTTGTCCTTTCACACTTATTTCCAATCTGAAAGTGATAGAGTCACCTTTTGCCTGTTTCTTGACTCTTAAAATATGAAACGGTAGAGTTTTGTTTCAATGTTTTAAAAATTAACTGCGCACGAAATATTCCTGGTTAAAGTTAGTTTCCTTAGGGTGTTGTTCTGAAGATCATTTCTGATGGCAAATTTCCCGGAGTTCACCAACCAAGGAATCCCCTCTGATGGGAATCCTGGTCCTTTTCCTCCTTTTGGGAATGTTGGTGCTCCTTATATGGCAACGTTGTCCCTTCCTGGGTTAACTATTGGGTTGCATGTTTGGTTGTTTTCAACCTCCGTGGTCCCGAATGTCCCGGCTACTGGTCAATCAGTTCCTCCGCCTGAACAATATCATGTTGATTCTAAGGTGGACCTCTCCCCTTCTTTGCCTGTTTCTGCGTCTTCCTCTTCTACTTCGCCTAGTGAAAGTCTGGATTCGAGTAACCAGGTGGCTAGGAAGAAGAAGAAGAAGACAAAGAAGAAGAAGGTAGATAAAGGAGAGGCTAGCTCTGCAGCCATTGCGCCTAAGAAGTCTCCTCTTGATAAACCTTCCAACCCTCCGTGGAAAGTCAAGTTCCCTTGCATGTTGTGCACGGGAAACCATCTTCTTCGAGATTTCTCTGTCATTCCCAAGGTTCTCGAAGTATGGTCCAATGGTCGTCCGCCGTTGCCTTTGGCTTCCGAGAGTCAGGTTGGGGGCACGTCTTCAGCTAGTGCTGGTAAGGCTCCTAAGAAGCAGTGTAAGATTACCAATCCCTGTAATTTGTGTGAAGGGCACCATGCCATTCACCTTTGTCCGTATATGGATGACGCCAAAAGAGTCTTGGACAATGCAACCGTTTCTACACTGCGCCTTTCGGCTGGTTACAAGAAGCTGTCTTTGAGTCCTCCACTAGTTGATCCTACAGTTGGTCAAGAGTCATCCTTGGTCAATCCCGCTCCCCTGGAAATTCCCATTCAGGAATCCATTCCCGACCAACCATTAGTCGTGGGATCGGTCGAGCTGGCCCCATCTACAGTGCACCAGGTCTTTTCCGTTGAGAGTGGACCTCACATCCCTCAGGTTCTTCTTGTTTCTTCAGATTCTTCGGACTTGGAGAAAGATTCTCCTGTCCCTATACCTCAAGAAGTTGCTCCTCTGCTTCCCGTGATAGAGGTCCCGGAGGATACCCTGCCCACCTTCGAGATGGAGGTTGTGGAGGATGTTCCTTCTTCTTCCGTAACACCATGGGAAGACCATCTCGGTTCGATGGTAGCCCCTCCAAGTATTTTGGTCGCTTCCTTTGATTGGAGTCGATTTTCAGGATACCGCCTTCCATCTTATGTGCCTTTTGAGATAACGGTACAGGCCTTTGGTCTGGTCGTACCCAGCACCATTATAGATGAAAGTGCGTCTATCAGTATTTTATTCTTGACTACCTGGCAAGCTTTTGGCTCGCTGCCGCTTGTGCCTGTTACACAGAATCTGTTGGCGTTTAATAGAAGAACTAGTCAACCGTTAGGGATCCTTCCAAGGTTACCTGTTACTTTGGGAGGTAAAACCGTCCATATGGACGTGATGGTTGTTCCAGGCCCCTTGGATTTCAATCTAATCTTGGGGCGCGATTACACCTATGCCATGGGAGCGCTTATCTCCTCCCTTTTTTTTGTGGTCTGTTTTCCGCATGAAGGACGGATCGTGACCATTGATCAGCTTTCGTTCTTTGGTCCTAATATGGCAGCTGGCCAGCCATCACCCCTTCCTAGTTTTTATCCACCCGTTTTATCTGCCCCACCGCAGGTCAACTATGTGGCTACCTACCCCATGCCTGTACCCAGTGATAGTGTCATTGTGCATCAGGCACGGGGGCGTCACTGACAAACCAATATTATATCACGTGCGTTCATATTGGGGTTAAAAAAATCAAAAAATCAAAAAACATTATATTGCCTTATAACTAGAGGGGAGGGGGTTTTTTTATTTATTATATAAAATATTTATATTTTGAGGTATTGTTTTTTAATTTTTCTGGCCAAGCGGAGTTCCGAAGGTCGAGGTATTGTTTTTTAATTTTTCTGGCCAAGCGGAGTTCCGAAGGTCGTGGTTGCAGGGTTTCGGAGCAGAGCGGAGTTTCGAAGGTCGTGGTTGCAGGGTTTCGGAGCAGAGTTCCGAAGGTCGTGGTTGCAGGGTTTCAGAGCAGAGCGGAGTTACGAAGGTCGTGGTTGCAGGGTTTCGGAGCAGGGTGGAGTTAGGAAGGTCGTGGGAAGGTGGTTTAGGCAGAGCAAGGTGTTCGACTGGTCGTGGACTGGTCCAGGGTTCCTTCCCATCAACCATGAGGAGAAGAGCACATGAGCCATTTCACTGTTAGGAAGGTCGTGGGAAGGTGGTTCGACTGTTGCAAGGTTTTGGAGCAGAGCAAGGTGTTCGACTGGTCCAGGGTTCGACTGTTGCAGGGTTTTGGCATATGTACTAGGGACGGCTGGGAAAGGTATCACGGGCGAGCAATATTTACAGAGTTACAGGAGAAAAGTTAGCATGGTAACGAGGAAATTAACTTTTCAGTGTGTTGTTATATGGTCCACGTTATGGTGGCCATCTTTGAAATTTCTAACAACAGAATGATGGTGTCGTTATGGACAAAAATCTATCGAGAAACACGCGTTTACACGACTATTGTCAAATACTTTGCTTGCACAAGTGGCATTGTCGCCTGAGTCAAGTTACTTTGCAGTTGTTAAATGTAAGGATTCTCAAGAATCCATAAATATTATTCCATTTTCAACTTGAATCCATAACGAAATTTTCAATAAATCACCGTTCAACGCATCTCTCAAAACTCTTAATCAGCAGAGCGGAGTTAGGAAGGTTGTGGGAAGGTGGTTCGACTGTTGCAGGGTTCTCATATCCAGGTTTGTTACTACTGTTCAGATAATGCTTTACATATACCCAAAAATGTATACATAGTCCTCGTAGTATGCTTCAAAATCCAAAATCATGAACTATTATTGTGTTTAATGTTGTGGATAAATCATGAACTGGTCACCTTTAATTTAATTGCAATCGTTTTATATTTATTATTACCTCTAGAGTTAGCGTCTTGCCAGGGTTATCGTTTGAAAGCCATAAATATCTGTCAATGGCTATAGTTTGTTGCTTTCACTTTGTAGTGCTTCCAAGATATTTTTATTAAGAGAGGCGGGTTGCATTTTATAGTTTGGGATTGATCCTTTAGCACTTTCTGTGCATCAATTTTTCGAATTTTTATGTCCTTGTATTCACGTGAATTGCTTACCAATTTTATATGCACATTATAGTCTTTTAGGACTGAATCGACATATATGATATTAGTTATCTGAAATGCTTGGACCAAGAAAAGTGGCTTGACATATATGTATTAGTTATCCAAAAAAACTTGACTAAGAAAAGGGGAGGAATGGTCCTTCAAACATTTGTTTCATTCATTGATTCTTTGTGTTTGTCTTTCTGTACATGGAAGTTGCAATATGTGGGAAGCCTGCATCCTGCCATATTGTCAATGATTTTGGTTTGGCAGTGTCATTTGCTATGGCTATTTGAGGAGGTTGGCAATTAGCATCTTGCAAAGTGCTTTATTTTGGTTGTGTAAATTTGTTTTAAATAAATGGATTCTCGATAAATGTAATGTTATTTTTATTATCATAGATAATTAAATTCAATGTTTTTAATCTTATTTACAGTTGATAATTCCAAGAGATTTATGTGACTAGATTGGAGAAAGTTTAAGGTGGATATATGTCAATCTATAGAAATTTGAAAATATGCACCCTCTAAATGTATAGCAGAGAGATCTATGCAAATAGATAGAAGTCTGGATATATTGAACCACCTGTTGATACTTCATAGATTGGAGAGGTTTAAGATGTATGCATGTTACTATATAGAGATTAGCAATCTCTAAATTTATGTCAGACCCTAGTTCAGATGAATCTCTGCTCTTAGGATACTGTCGAGTGCACCCTATAGAAAATCTTGTATGTTTCTTCAATGCTGGACTTCCCCTCTGTGTTTTCTATTGATATCATATTACTTGGGGCAGGTTTAGCGAATGTTTGGCATCCATCTAATGGGCTTACAGGCTATCAGAGGATCAAGTTGTTGTTGGTGTCATAGTTGACAGTTTTAGGGTAGTATAGAAACCTGCAATGAATGATCTCAGGGTAGTAAATGTAGTGGGTTGGGTACGGTAATCTCTAATGGATGTTAGACATAATGTTAGAGATGTTATAGTTTCCTTTGGTAGTTTATTAGAGCATGCACACAAACTCAACTACAACTCAGATTCTGTAGCTTGCAACAGTCGAACCACCTTCCACCAATGGAACTACAACTCAGTTCTGTAGCTTGCAGTCCCATTGAAAAACTTCGGACCAATGATCCAAGGCTTGTAGAGGCTCGGATTAGTTAGCATTTATACCTCAGATCAGTGAAATAAAGCCACAGACCTGTGATTATATTAAACCGAACCTTAGACTTGTATTGCAGCCTAGTTTAGGCTCGGATTAGCTCAGTCCTGTGGATAGGTTTCTCCTTAACTCATACTTCAGGGCAGCTCGGTGCTATTGGTTCAGTTACCTGTGGCAGCTTCTGTGTGGAGAGCTTGAACTTGCCTCATGTAGAAGCTAGCATTACAGAGGGCTGTCTCGGATTGCAGTCTTGGACTATGTCAAATCTGTGAGTTATCTTGTCTCAATTGTTAAGTTATTGGCTACAACAGGTTCATTATCTAAAGCAGTGAAGTAGGAGGAGTACTAAAGATATTCTTTTCGGGTCATTTAAGAAGCAATTAATAAGGACATCATCATCATTGTTAGAGAATGTGACCCACAACAGTTCAAGAAGTAAAAGTGGTACCAAAGCACAACCACATAATCAAGAACAGTGTAATCACATCATCAAGGGAAGAACACATTCAGTTCTCAGAATTGAAGGAAGAACAATTGCATCAGTTTTGTCATTAGAACATATCTTAGGCATTGAAAATACAACATAAAAGATCTTGTTTGAATGAGCGTCTTTGGAACATTGTTGTCCTGGAGCAACATTATAATAGCAGGGAATACTTGAAGAACACAATACTTGCAGCAGTTTTTGGACAGACCCTTGTAGACTTCTTGTTGAAGCAGTGTAGAAGCTGGTCTTGGTGACATTCTTGGAGACCTTGATTGAAGCCCTCATGGAGTGACCTTGGAAAGATTGTTTGGGTACCATGAAGAGTTGTGGAGACACCTTCATGTGAAGAATAAGGTTGTCATTGATGACGTAATGTGGAGACTACAATGAAGACTAAGTGAATAGAACCATGGTAACGATATAGTGACTAGAACGATATATTATTGATATAGTAATGTGTCAATATTCACTTAGTCTTCATTGTAGCCCTCTAAAATTTAGTACCTGTGCAGATATAGTGACTACACAGCTTGACATAACCCATTCATGTGGTGGGCTTGTGCCACGTCTTAAGAGTTTTTTTTAGCCCTTTAAAATTTAGGCATTCAGTATGATGAAGAAAATATCCATAGTGGTTTTTCCTGGTTAGCAGAATAACTGATTTGCTGCAATTTTGTGTCAAATACAAAGAAGCTATGTAATCACGTAAGAAAGTTTGGCTGTCAACATGCTTGCAGTGAATGTAATCACGTAACTTCATGTAGGGTCATTTGAAAAGAAACTTAATTTTATTGTTGTACCTTTCTGTGGCTTTTGCAACATGTATATATCTTGGGGTTTGAGAGAGATCACTGTCTCTCCTTAATAGAACAACAATCACACCACAAAATAAATCATAAGTTAGCATGGCTATCCTTTGCATATGATTCCACTCATGCTATTTATCTATGTAGCTATTCAGGCATTTGATTTACAAACAATATATCTTGTTTTATTGTAACCAATGTCTTATAGTCATCTTTTTACTGCTTCTGCCTTATAGTCATCTTTTTACTGCTTCTGTAGCCTCCTGCTTGACTTGTCAAGCAAACCGACAGAACATCAAGTGGCCTAGTTTGTAATCATCTAATCCATATGTTGCATTCAAACAATTCAGTAACAAAATTCTTTAGCACCTATGATGTATACCACAACTGGAAGCATACTAAACATTGATCCATATTCACACAAGACCTATTAAGTGCAGAACAGGAAATACTGCTTCTTGCACTGTTTCTTCCAAATTCTCTGTTCATATTATCAAGGAATTACTCATAGTTCTGTCCTGATCCACCTTTGCTTGCAAACTGCCAATATGAAGGGTTCTCCCTTTATCTAATTTCTCGTATTGAGCTCAGGTTTCCTTGAAAATGACATCCTTATTATGAATTTAGTTTCACAAAACTGTTATTTCAAATTTGAATGTAGATAGTATGTCTGTTATTACATCAACATTATCCTCAGTTCTTGAGATATGTAGATCATTGTTTACAACCAAATATTGAAAACATATATTAAGTTGCAAAATGAAAATTCCTTTCATTAAGCTCATGATGTAATTTTGCTATTGGAAGTAAATATTCTTCTTCAAGCTTCTCTCTCCTGTTCTGGGAACTACCTGTTGAATTAGAAAAATACTACTCATTTGTCAACTCAACTCAACAAATATATGTAGTTCTATTGTCGACATTTCAACAGATTTAACGCTGCAACTTCGTTGGCAATCATTTACATCCATTATATATGTTTGCTTCCCTACCAGAAACTTGCTGCCTTGAAATTGAATGTAGTTTTGATATATGTTTGCTTCCCTAGAAGAAACTTCCTGCGTTGAAATTGAATGTAGTTTTCTTGTCCACATTTCAGGCTACCACTTCATTGATAGTTATTTATATCCATTTTATATGTTCCCTTCGCTAACACAAACTCGCTGCCTTTATCATATTCAAATTGTCATGCCTCTGTATGAACTCATTGCTCAGTTATGTAGAATTTTAGAGTGGATACAATGGCATGTTTAACAAGATCCAATTTTTTAAATATAAAATCTATTTGGGCTGTGCATTGATTGCTTCATGTTCTAATTCCTATCATAGGGAGCATGAATAGTACGCAATCCAAAAGCTCAGAGTGCAATACATTAACCTGGCATGCCTTCCAAAGTAATCTTAAAAATAAGACAATCTACACCAACATGTTCTCCATGCCTTTTCACTGTCTGGTTGTATGACTTTTTGCCATATATCTAACAACATTAGAACATATATTTCTGTTAGCCATCTCATACAAAACCTCCTTAGCCTCATCCATCATGCCTTTCTTCCAAAGACCATCAATCAAACTATGTGACTTTTGGCTTTGTATCTGACAACATTAGAACATGTATTCTTCTTACGTATCTCATACAACAACTGCTTAGCCTCATCGATCATGCCTTCGTTGCAAAGACCGTCAATCAAAGTACTTTCTGCAATGACATTAGGATTTAACCTATATACTACTTCCTTACAATCTTCAAACTTACCTTCTTTGCACACTCCATCCATAGCATTTTCAACATTATTCTTTCCACAGTCCATCCATGGGGTTGTTCAACATCCTCACTGTGATTTCATTAATGCTCTGCCCTTTTCCAAAATGAGATAAAGCAACTTACAATAGTAAGAAGAAATCACTGTCACTAGAAATGAAAACAGAGAATGTGATTTGGATGGGTTGTAACCCCTTGCAAACATTTCTTTGAGAACTTGGTAGCTTACCTTTTTTGCACAGTCCATCCATAGCAATGTTCAACATCCTCAATCTGATTTCATTAGTCCTCTGCACTTTTCCAAAATGAGATAAAAGAGCTCACAATAGTAAGAAAAAATCACTATCACTAGAAATGAAAATAGAGAATGTGATTTCGATGGGTTGTAACCCCTTGCAAACATTTCTTTGAGAAGTTAGAATTCTGGTAAGAACTATTATATCCATTCTTTAACTGCTATGTGGACTGAACTCTGTCACATTCGAGTTCTAACTTCTAAAATATATCTGAATTTTTCTAAGCCTATTCTAAAGGATCATTTGAAGTTGAACTTACTGATACATTAATCTTTCATAGGAGCATTATCATTTGTTATTTTGCTGGTGATTTTTATTAATTTTAAAGGCAATTCGTAAGGGTTTCATATTATTTCATTTTTGAGCTTCGCATTTCACTCATTCCTTGGAAAACTCATTCGGTCTAAAAAGATTACTGTTACTTACAAGGGATTGATGTACTCTTACAGATGATCCTAGCCTACAACTTGCCAAGTATATACACTAAGGTGACATATGAGCAAAACTCTTGAATGTAATATGCATTTTGATTATTTCTGTTGTTAGAAGACTGAGATAACTTGTTCACTGTGGAAGGAGGAATCATTGCTGATCTGTAAGCATATTTTTCAAAAATTTCTCGGTCTGTTTAGTAAACCCTGTGACGCCTAATCTGGAGCTCAAGTTCAAGCTTTTTCTGACACAAAGAAGGCAAACCAGAGAGAGAATGCAAATCTCAATCATATTTAAAAAGAATTTATTAGAAGTTCTGCAACACCTGGAGAAGACAATTCAAATAAGAAGCACTAACAGTTGAAATAAGAAGCAGAACATTTGCACTGACGAACCATGTTAATCTGAATCCTTTAATAACATTCAATGAGAAATCCACTCGTTCCAACATTCAAGAAGTTTTTATACTTAATGCAAATATTGATATAAGAAGCAGTTGAGATTTTTTTTTATTTGGGAGAAGGAAAAATGTTACAGACAATTTTTTATTTTCATTTTAGAGCCTATTTTTTATTTTCATTATCCTCTGTAATATGATATCAAAACAAACTATATCAAAGTATTTATAATATCAAAACAAAGTTTATCAAAATATATATATTTTTTTTTAATAGGGTGTAATGAGAAAAGTGATGAATAAGTCTGCATTCTGGCATATGCAACTGAGAACGCATGAATGCATATAATAGTGATGGCTATCCATCACATATGGTTTAGCAACTCAATTGAACTGAGTTATGATAAGTCACATTGAAAACTGAATTTATCCAGTTGGGTTAAGATATCTTAACGATATCCATAGCGCCTCAAAAATAATTAATAACAGGCATTAGTGATGATTCTCAATCAATTAATAGTAGCCATTAGTGATGATTATCCATCCATAGCGTCTCAAAAATAATTAATAATAGGCATTAGTAGGCATTAGTGATGATTATCAATCAATTAATAATAGGCATTAGTAGGAATTAGTGATTATCCATCCTGTAGTGATGATTATCAATCAATTAATAATAGGCATTAGTAGGAATTAGTTCAACAACCCCAGGAAAACAGAGTTATGCTAACTTGCATTGAATGAATGAAAAGTAGCAGTGAAACTGAATTTATCCTAACCCCACTGAAAACTGAGTTATGCTAATTTGCGCACCACACTGCAACCTGAAAATTGGATTATCCAGTTAGAATATCTAAACAGTTAAAGACATCCATTGCACACTAGTGATGACTATCCTTACTGAACCAACCCCTTAAAACCTGCTGGTTTAACAACCCCACTGAAACCAACCCCTGAAACCTGCTGGTTTAACAACCCCACTGAGACCTTAGGTATGAAAAATTGCATTGAACTTTGATAAATTGCATTGAAAAGTGAGTTGTGCATTGAAAGCCATGAATTTATCATTGATGAGTAAGTCATGCATGGAAAGCCATGAAGTTATGAAATATTTTAGATGTTTCCAGTAAGTTATGAAAAAAAAGTTTCCAATCAAATATTATATTTGTAAAACAATCTATGTTGAAACCGTTTTAAAGTGTAACATTAAAAGGCAATCCCCTGTTCTCAGGTAAAGGAACAGAAGAGGAGTGTTACATTGACTATCTGATTTGATTTCGAGAATATCCAAAACCAGGCTATTGCAACATGAATAATCTTAAGACCAAAAAACAATACACAGTTTTCCTTCCTTGACATTGTACACAGGCGCTTTCATCAAAACTTCCATACACTTATATTACACTCCCATGCTTTGCACAAGTATAAACCTGCTGCCACTACCTACCTCCCCTGTTGAATTTCATTGATATCAGTCAGCTGCCAAATATCGTCATCCCATAGAGACCCATGGAAGACCTCTGCAGCAACCTCGTTATAAGGGGTATTCTCAGGAATACTCTGAGAAGAAATGGCGGCCAGTCGAGAGGAGGCAGAGAGCTGCACCGGAAGGGCTATACAGGCCTGCACCTGTATTTGTAGAAAGCTGCATAGGAAGAGAAAAAGGCCATCAACGTGAAGATCTGGCCAGCCAATAATTGCACGACTGAGTTGATGAGCTCCTGCGGGGTATGCACAAAGCAATCGAACGAAGGACGGAGATTGTATAACCGAAGCGTTGAAGAAATATAAGCGGCAAAATTAAGGTGAAAAGGTGTATACGATGGAACGGTGTGTTGAACCAGAACCTGGACAATGAAACCTTGACCGAGGAACAGTGAAAGTGGATTGCTGAAAACCACCCTGCCATTCCGCACCGCTTTTCCGGAGCAGGCGGTATTGAAGAAATCACAGCGATTCCATAGATTAAATGACACGTGGCTAGACCACTGTTTCAAAACCACCGGGTAAAACGCACCTTCGCGCGTTATACATCGGTTGAAGATGCCTCGTGAAATGTGTACAGACCGTCGATCTGGAGTGTCACCATCGGACGGCGGACGCTTCACGAAGATGTGCGAAGTTTAATAAAAGAACACGGAGGTTAAGTAAGGTACGGCGCGCTTGGTGATTGGTCTTTCGATTGTGTTGCGGGGTCCGGCGAAATCATATATAATGAGTTGGTTTATTACTGGTTCCGACGTATTGTGATCTCAATATAAGGATCGATGGAGTATAATAGTTGAATATGCAAGTGGGACCATACGAATTATGATCCAGCCGCGTAGTTAAAAGACCAAGGTTTAATATGTGTGGAAGCCTTATTATCTGGTATAACATAGGACGGAATTATAAAATAAAAACATTGTTGTTATATTATTTATCAAATTCTTCCAAATTGGTAAATAATTTAAAAATGTATTAAGGTTTATGAATCAATAAAAGTATGCCAATGGACATTTAGGCTCATTTCATATTTGGGTTCCTTATTTTTTCATTTTATATTCCGGTTCACAAATACATTGCAAAGTCTCCCTTTAACAAATGGCAGATCTGTCCATTCTTTTTATAGCAAAAAAGTGGTGTAAAAGTGATGAAATAAAGTTCAATAAAAATAATTAATTATATATATATATTTTTATTATAAAATATGAAAAAAATAATTTCTTTAAATACTTTTAAAAAATGTATTTTTGAAGGTATATTTTTAAATTAATTAGTCAAAAGAAATTAATAAATTATATAAATTAAATGATAAAATAAATACATTTTAAAAATTGCTCTTTCAATAAATAAAGATTTAATATATTTTTATATTTAAATCATATTATAATTCTTTAATTCTTTAAGAATAAATTAATATTAATAGAATTAGAAATAAATGAAAAATAAAAATATCAATTTTATATTTTTAAAATCAAAATTATCAATTAAAAAAAAAACATATATATGTTTTTTAAAGAAAAAAAATCTCAATTTTATTTAACTTGTAATAAGGAATAAAACTAGCTCAAAGCATTTGGTATTTTATTTTATTTTAAATTATTTATTTATTTTATTTTTACTTTCAAATCACAAATTTAATTTATCTATTTTATTTTTATTTCTAATGTTATCTTTATTTTATTCCATTTCTATTTATTCATTTTCTTTATTTCTTCATATTTTATTTCTTGATTTTCTATTTAGTCCAAATTCATTTTTATATTTATTATTAAACAAAGCATGTACATGGATTCACTTGACACACTATTTAACATTTCGTTTTCTTTTTTTCTTTTTCTTTTTTCTCTTCTGTAACTAACAATAAATTGAAAAATTTATCAAAATAAATATTCTTTGATATTTCTACCAAAACTTTAACAATCAATCATGTTTATTGTTTTTATTATTCAATGCCATCTTGACATGCCTATGAAACGTACATCGCATCTTTGAGCCCATTTCTTTGTCTTTGTTTTCAATTCAAACAAAAATTCAACTTCTATTTAAGACAAATTCAATTGTCTACGCATTATGTTTTACACATGTAAACAATCGTTTACTAATCTTTGATCTCAGTTTTAAGTTTCTTAATGTGTTTTTCAAAGAAAAAACAAAAATCACCCTTCCCTTGCCTCCTACTTCCTCGTGCCTTCCATCTCCACATCCTTGTTTCCTGCAACACTACCTCTACATTGCACTCAATTCATATGCATTTCTATCGGCGTGTCTTTGCACCCTTCTGGTGCAAATGCTAGTATAATCTGTAATATAAATTCTTCTTGCTTCACAATTTTCAAGTTCTAGTAGTAATTCAACTTTATATGCTCTTCAGTTTCAAGCTTTTTGCATTGAACCATGGTTGAAAATTGGATCCTTTTCTTGTGCAGCCTGTTGGGAGGATGGTTTTGAATAGAAACATTGATAACTTTTTCAATGAGAATGAACAGTTGGCATTTTGCCCTGGAATTATTGTGCCCAGTATCTACTACACCGATGATAAAATGTTCCAGACTCGAGTTTTCTCATACTCTGACACACAGAGGCATAGGCTTGGGCCGAATTACTTGCTGCTTCCTGTGAATGCACCAAAGTGTTCCCATCATAACAATCATCACGATGGTTTTATGAATTTCATGCACAGAGATGAGGAGGTATGTTACATGCCATTACTTCCCAGAGATGAGGAGGTATGTTACATGCCAGAGATGAGGTGAGCAAATGCTAAATTTGATCGGCTAGCCATATTTCTCCTTACTACAGGAATACAAAGCATGGATTCTACCCTAAAAATTAAAAATAAATAAAAATAAAAATTGGTTTTTCACTCGTGTGGAAATCTTGGCAACAAATACTGTTGGTAGCACCTAAAGGCTATCCTGCTGTTACTTTCATTCCTCTATATCACACCCTAAGTTTGCGACTTAGGCAAATATCCCCTAACACAAAAGGGTTTGTCACAAGCCTAATGGTTACAACACTAAGGCGAGGTGAGTAAAACACTTAATTTCCAAGCCCAGTTCCTCCTTATTCCAGGAATATATCAATGGATGATTGACTGAAAACAGAAAAATTAGTGTGTTTGTTCTGCTCGCAACCTTGGTAATATATACATGAACAACGATGCCTTTATAGAGGATATGGCATGCATTTTAAACCAATTAAAATTTTAAAATTATATGGTAATTAAAAGTTGGCACTTGAGCACCTTATGCAGAATTTGAACAAGCATTGTTAGATAGCAATCAATTATTAAAATATTTGGCATATCATAACTGCCATTTTGAAATTTTCAATATGCATTGAGCTGCGGTAGGAATAACAGAACAACTATCAAGGCTATTTCCCAAGGGATAGCACCTGAACAAATATACCATTTTGAAGCACATACAAATGATAATAATAGAGGTGCCCGATATGTCAGGGTATTCTGATATTCTCATATTTAACTTTCAGCAAGAGGCTGTGGAAGCAACAATAATATATTCACCCAATTTGTCTAGAGCATGAATGAACTGGTAATCGCCAATCCAATAAACAAACTCTTTTGGATAAGAGCCTTCGAATTTCCACAAGTTCTATGAAGAGATCAGCACGATATTTAAATATTTCTCTACATGAATACACCACTGAATCCAGCTGGAACTGACTTCAATCCAGATCTTTCTAAATCATCATGTTCAAGTAATTCAATGTATTCGATAAACTGCTCCTTGGTGGGATACGTGGGGAACTGGTCGGGGAACGACATTAAAGGTAGCTCGCAGAACTGTTTGGGCAGGTGAAGCTTCAAATGGTTATAGGTTCTCTGTTTCCAAAGGGAAACAAGGCAGTCTGCTTTCTCCAGAATAACGCAGGAAATGCCCTGTTCTCGAAGGCAGGCTGCCGTGGCAAGCCCGGAGGGGCCTACCCCTACAATTATAGGGCCATTCACCCAAACGCAGCGCTGTTTCTCCAACAAACTATCATGGGCCTCTTTGCCCCATCTCTCTGAAAAACAATAGGCATCATAGGCTAAATAGAAGAGTACTCACAGATTACAGAGACAGCGCATAAAAATTTGAATCAGATCTGATTTTGGAAGAACATCGAAGATGATGGAGTATAGCTGATGAGTCACGCAGTGGTGTTAATGACAGGGTAGGTGGATAGGCAGATAGGCAGGTGGATAGGTAGGTGACATAGGGAAATCTGGCGAGGGACAACTGTAGAGAACGACGAATCTCTACAGTGTTGCTACCAAAAACCCCACAATAGAACGCCTATCGGCGTAAATATAAAGGGGTGTAAAAAATGTTAATGAAAAAACAGATACCTACAATATATAGTGAAAGCAGGGGTTTTTTTAATTGGGAAAATGCAATGGGTTAGTATTGGTAGGGGGTTAAATAAAGTGATTTTTAGAGGTATTTTCCAATATGTAGTCAAATTAAGGGTATTGTTTAGTATGCCACGAACGCACGTGTTATGCCATAGGTTAATTGAGTGACACCCCCGTGGCATCAGGTGCTGGGGGCATTGGGTCCTGACTTCCGGAATGTTTTCCTTCCATCGAGAGTGGAAATCTTGGAAGCGACGACTTCTTTTTCATTATGATGAGGTCGTCGGAGCAGAGTTCCTTGTCTTGTGTCAAGCTCCTTAAACCATGAAACAAGGTTGTCGGAGCAGAGTTCCTTATCTTGTGTCAAGCTCCTTAAAAAATGAAACCAGGTCTGTCAGAGCATGGTTCCTTTTCTTGTGTCAAGCTCATTAAAAAATGAAACAAGCTGTTCGAAGCACAGTTCGTTGTCTTGTGTCAAGCTCCTTAAAAAAATGAAACAAGGTGGTCGGAGCAGAGTTCCTTGTCTTGTGTCAAGCTCCTTAAAAAATGAAACAAGGTTGTTAGAGCAGAGTTCATTTTCTTGTTTCAAGCTCCTTAAACCATGAAACAAGGTTGTCGGAGCACAGTTCCTTGTCTTGTGCCAAGCTCCTTAAACCATGAAACAAGGTGTCCCGAGGATAGTTCTTTTAATGTGTCAACCTCGTTAAAATAATGAAACAATTTCTTGTTCAATTCGAGTCTTTGATAAGTTCTCGTAAAATCCTAGTCGAGTCTTTCTCTTGATCTTGTAACTTGAACCTTCACTCCATCTTCCTTTCATATGGACTGAAGCTTGGGGGGCATGTACCTCGAAATGAGTCACCATGCTGGGGGCATGCTTACTTTTTCAAGCATAGTTTGTTCCTGTTTCAAGCTTGTGTAAAAATGAAACTGGTTTCAAGCATAGTTTATCTTTGTTTCAAGCTGGTGTAAAAATGAAACCAACTTCAAGCAGAGTTTTTTGATTTCAAGCTTGTGTAAAAATGAAACCTTTCCCATTTTACCTCTTGTGATTGCCATTTTATCAACCTGTTTTGCCAGATGAGCCTTGGTTTTCTTACTCCATCGTCACTATCTGCTTGGCCGATCATATGCCTTCACTTGGTTGTTTTACCCGTTCCTGAGGAACCGCTGCGATGAGTGGTCTTTGTTAGCCAGTCTCTTAACCTTTATTTGTTTCGAGCAGTTCCACCATTACCGGAACCAGTCGCTACCCTTTATACCACTCGTTCCTCCAGGAGGAGTCACCTTTCATCTCTTTTCTGACTCTTTAAAACTGAAAAGATTTCCGAGATGCTTGTCGTTTCGATCTCGTTAAAGCGGCTACAAAGTGACATCTACCCAGTATACGTTTACCCCTTTTTCGGGCTGGGGTAGATTATTTACGAAAAAGGAATACCCTAGCCTATTGCGACTAGGAGGTTTTCTCAGACATATTTTTCTACCTTTTCGAATCTGAGGAACTATTTACGAAAAGGGACCGTTGGAGTTTACTTTTTTGCTGTCTTTTCAAACTCTCTAAACATGAAAAGGCATCGATTTCTTCCTTTGTCAGACTCGTTAAACCCTGATGACATCGGATTCAGTCGTGATGAAGATATTTGAGTGTCTTCTTCCTAGGGCTCGTTAAATGTACTAGGGTGGATTCGTCCGAAGGACGGACTTATATTACAAGCATATGTTATCCCCTTCAAGCTTGTTATCAAAATAATTGGGGTACTCGCCAGAAATGGTGGGGGAAAATGGAACCACAATCATTATCATGTCGGCAGTATGTCGCTCTTGAATATGGCACTTGTCTGCATTTGTGTCGGGTTGGGGACATCTAATATCGTTTTCCACTTGCCTCCGTGGGTTTGGGTAATCCCTTTTGACCTCTCATCTACTCTTTGCCTCGTCACCATGACCTCTGATCCGTTGATGTCAAATACTGCCAAGCTCACTGTCGTGCCATTTATATGTTCAAGAGAAGTTGACCTCTGCAAGTATCAACCTTCCTCTGATTCTCATCTAATCCTGATTCACAAAAACATTATGTTCCTCTGTCTCGTGTCGATGATGTGGGAAACACTATGGCCCACCTTCGATCAAGGTCACTTCCTGTAGACTTCAGCTCATTATCTAGGAAGCTGATCTAGAGACTCCCTTCTGGTACCTTGGAGCCTGCATACCTCAATGGCAGGTTCTTCGCATTCAACGTGAGGTTTTCATCATTGGCCTCCGATCGAGTGATTCTGCGGGTGTTCGACGTCAGCTCATTGTTCACATGCCGTAGATTGTACCTGTAGTACCTTGAGGACCATTGGCATTAATGGTGGTACCTCTCACATCTGTTAACAGCTTTCATCATTGGCTGGTAATCAGGCGATGTTCTTGCATGTTCGACTTCAGCTCACATGTTCACATGCTTGAACTTGTACTTTGTTCGGGTCGAGATGGAGCGCAAGACCATGGATTCCCGTCTGTTATAATCCAGGCTGTGATTTTGTGGATTATTATGATTAGTTACATGACTCACTGATTGGATGGATGCAACCATACCTGAGACTATTTACCGATCCTCACTGGATGGCTGCGTCCATGCCTCGGATCTGGATTTTTACATACTCTGTTATGGATGGTTGCGCCCATACCACGTATATATCATGTATTTGAGACATCAGTTTTACTTCTCTACGCAGGTTTTCCGATGGTGGTGTTTTCAGTTGGACACGTTCTCGTAAATCATTTCACCCCTCTCTCTCTCTCTTGGGCCTCATGCTTTAGGGGGCATCTGTTACACAACAATTTGTCACCGTCCCTACAATTCCCCATCCCACACAATTGGAGGGCTTATTCCATGACCTGTGAGCAGTGACATAGCTTGAAAACTCTTTCATGGCATTCCCCTAAACATGTACTTTCATTGCCCTGAAAACAACTCCTTATGAAAAACCCTAAAAACACCCCTTTTTGCATTGGCACGGGTAGCCAGTTCAGTACCCGCGCCAATGGGGGAAATCCGTCAAAGAGGGCGCGCCAATTAGCGCTCTGTCCCAGAGTCGCACTCGCGCCAGCCATTTTAAGGAGTGTTTTTAAAAAAAAAAATGGCGGAAGTTTCATCCTAACTGATCCAGAAACTGGTATCTAATTTGAGTTGGGAGGTTTGGCTCTGGATCTCCATGTGGAGGAAGTGGTTTGCCACCTCTCATGGAAGCTTCCTTGAGGATAGGGCCAATCCCATGATTATAGGGATCCCAACTCCCCTTCCTCCATCTATAAAAGCTTGCTCATATCATTTGCAAGCTAGTCTCCAAGTTCCCAAGAGCCATTAGAGCCTTATGCTGCAAGAGCCTTGATTCATTCCCTTAAGGCCAAATCCAAGCAAGGAGATCATTGTCGAGACATCCGAAGAGAGAGGCTTGTCCCATCCTCTACAGGCTTTGTCGAGACGTGTTCCGCTGGCGACCCTCCGAAGGAGAATTCAGCGTCAGAGCTATGGTTGTATTCTTCTTTGATTGATTAATGATAAGAGACTATTGGTTATGGTTCCACTCTTGTTGTTGATTATGATGATGAGTTATGTCTTATCTGACTGACATATAGTTGCATATACTAGATTTTACGCTTGCGTTTGTTTGTTTCTGGCGTGTGCAGGTGTCCGATCACAGAGATCATGAGGATTGTGATCTTCCGGAGCTAAGGAACGGGAGCGCTACTTTCTCTACAAGCGACAGCGTTGGATTTCAGGTAAGCCTTCATCTCTACTTGGTTTATTTGCAATTAGGAACCTGCACTATAGTGTGAACGAGTGTTGCTAGACCCGGTCTGGGCTAGTAGGGATCGCCTCTGTCCGCAGAGGGGATTTACCTCCACAACACTTACTTATTCAATTCACTATTTTTTTTTGCTTCCATGTCTTTTGTTGTAGATTAAGATTTCTTACATGTTCGTAGAATAGTTTATAATATCAGAAAGTTGTGTGTCAAGCCTCCCTCTCTCATATCTTTCATTGAAGCTTGAGGAGGGTAGACCTTATCCACAAGCCAAAATTTCTTTTTAGTTTATGATTTCTTGGAATGAATAGTTAGGTTGACGTAGTGCCATGAATATGTTTATAATGTTGTATTAGATTTATGTTTGTAGGCTAAAGTAGGTTTTCTTTCCAAATTCAACTCATCTTTTCCACTTCCCTTATCATGAATTTATCAATTTTTTTTTCATGAACAATTAGATAGATTGCAGGTTCAAGTAGCACAACAAAGGAGGACTTCACCAGGACCTTCAAATTCATTTCTCACCCTTCATCAACCTTATTTTCCTCAAAATATCCATCATCCCTGTTTTCAGATTTTTCATCTTCATACTGTGAGAAAACCCTATAGGTCAAATAAAGGCTTCTCAAGAGGTTCTGAGCTTGGCCACCTTCCACTCATCCAAACACACCTTCACTCCACCTTCCCTACACTTTTCTCACCTATTTTTGGCCGCAAATTTCCCTCATACTATTTCCTGTTGCAATTCAAGACTTTCCTATAGCACTACAGGAAACTTGTAGCAACACTTGCAACAGCACCAGTGGGCCCATCCTTGAGCCCAGAAAGCACCATCCACCTCATCCAAACCTACAAAAACCACCCAGACACCTTCAGCCTTGCACCCATGAGTTCAAGCCCTTCATAATCCACCTTAGTGCTTTCTCCTCCTAGCTGCAAAACAATGCATTTACAAGAATAGTTAGGTCATGATTAGCTACATGATTAAAAGAATGATAGATATAAAATAGAGTAGACAGAGTGCGTTCAGCCATTTGTCCCAACAAAGTGTGATTAGATAGTTTCCTTTATGCATTTTCAATTCAATAATTTACTTCATGCAAGATGCCAAGATTGCTTCCATTTCTTATCATAGATTAATGTGTAGATTTATTTCATTGCAGAATAGTTAGATGTACTTTATTGTTGTAGAATAGTTCTTCGCTTGTTGATAGAGTAATGGTTTTGAATCATTTGTAGCCCTAGGTCTAAATTTAGAAGTGTGATAGACTTCATCTAGAAACCCTAGAAATAGCACCCTTTCGTAGAGCTCAGAAGAGGATGACATGAGTAGAATGCATCTTTTGTGTATATAGCACTTTCACCTCCAATTTTGTATGAACCCTAAGTTGATAAAGCAAAGTAGGGCAGCCTTTGGGAGTTCCAACATTCTTGGTGCAATACCAGGGATCACCAACAACAACGCATGAGAACACCAAGATTTTTAGGTGGAAACCTAATGTGGGATAAAACCACCACTCCTGTCGTCTTTGTATTCTTTCTTATTATATAAAGAAAATATTCTTACAATATTGTATTGGTGCAAACTCTTACCAATACGTAGGCACCCACCTACAGAAGGCTACAACCTTCTCTCGTTCTTCAGCACCCACTTGAAGGGAGCTACAACCCCTTGAAATCGCTTATTGGCTCCTACCGTAAGGGGTCTCATACCGGAAGGGAGATCCCACCCCCTTTCTAAAAGTTTCAACTCCCAAATCCTTGTGGACCAATTTTCGAAATATTTCAGTCTGGATCCATCTGTCAAAAAATCATAAAACAATATATAGGCCACCTTTCATCATATTTTCAAACTGGACCCATATCAAAAATAATTTCAAACTAAAGCACTGAATCAGAGACATTGTAACGTTGTAAATCAATTGAATTTTTGAAGAATTAAATCATTGAATGTAGACCCAAAAAATAAACAACAAACATCAAATTTTGTACGCGATTGTACTAAATAAGAATCATGTATCTATGTGCCTCCTCCATATAACACTTGCATACGCATCTTAAATTGCTTCAAATTGAATCATGGATGACTGTAATGTTGAATCAATCATTGGATCATGTATTGAACCAATCATAGATCACAAAATTGTAGCATCGTAGCTAACCAATATTTAAATCATGAACAACCAACCCAATCAATATTGTAAGACAAATATCATTAATATAGATACATCATCGACAAAAATAGAAATCAAAACAAAATTGATCAAATTTCATCATTAAGCCACACTGCAAAACCCTAGAACATATACATGACTTCCATTAAACATATCATCGTATGTACGCGACTACCATGCATAACACCTATGTACATATCTCAACATACTGAATATATTCACAGAAATTTATGTGACTACCTATAATTTGATCTACATATGTACACAATTATACAAAGACAAACCTGCGTATATATCCGAAAAATTTCACTACAAAACACAACTTCACTCTATGCAACCTTTACTGTCAAAACTACAGACTTGTGAATACAACATTATTATAAGCACAAATATATCATTGTTAGTTACTTGGACATTTGCAATGAATAAATCGATTAAGAATATATGTCAACATAGTTTATATATTTCATATATGAGTCTTCTCCTTTCTCCTTGGTGCAGACCTGTTTTAGATAAAATCATTCATAAACAACCCAATATTTTCACACACAACACCTTGATATCCAACTCTTTATATAGTATTCTCCTTAGCCAATAACTTAGGTAAAAACTTTGGTAGTGTCTTTATTATTATTTGAAGGGATCAAATAACTATTATCGCTTTGATAATTATGCGTGAATACCATGGTAATGACCTCTAGTATCTAGGTTACGATGGTTCAGATTCTATATGCGACTTTGCTTCACAAGAACTATGTATGTACATGACCCTTCTTCATAGGACTTGCGTATACTTTCTCAAACTTCACCTTTATCATTCGTTTGTCTCTGAACTGTAAATTTCATGTTCATAGTATTAGTAGAATTTGTACCAATATTCATGAGTTCCATAATCATCATAATACCACAATATTGACATATTTATTAAGTAGGTTTCCATCAAGGACAACACATTACCCATACTGCCAAAAATCTCCCCCTTTGGAATTGATGACAACCACTTTGGTGTTTGGACACCACCTGCAAATACACCTACAAACATCAAGTATTCTCTCAAAACACACCAACATTATCTCCAAGAATTATTCTCCAAAAACCAAGCTTCTCTCCCCCTTTGACATCAAGGGAAAAGGGTTGAACTAGGTTGAATGAAGGAATTCCCTTGTAGTGTTGATAGTTGTAGGTTTTATCTACTGAATATGAATTATGAAATCTGCATACTGACCATGTTCCCCTTGAGCATATGTTGGACCTTATATAGGTATACAAATAAAAGTACAAGGCTTTATGACTCAACCAAATATAACCTTTCCTATCACCAATGGCTCATGATTACATAAATCACCCAACAAATTCGGGTTACATATTTGATCCAAATTTTACATCAATTTCCCATAATATGGGATTACTGTTTGGTTAATTTAGTGTGTCCTAAATTGCTACATTAATTTGTCAATCCGGGATTCGTAAGCTGACGAAGTGTGGCGCACTATATGTGCAAGATAACCTATCTCTTACTTTTTGTCGTTTTTGGGTTTTTTATTTATCTTGGGGGTTTTATCTTGGTTGGTTTCCTAATGTGAGACGGAAATTCTAAAAGACAAGTATGGATATAAATTTTCAAGGCAATGATGTCCTTTATAATGATTTCCCAAACTTTAAACTTCAAAATGGTTTTAAAACATGCAATGACAAAATTAATTCCTAAAAGAAAATGAAAATGTGCCACTATACTAGTCAAACAAACAGTGAACTATTGATCATGAAACCCATTACCCTTGCTGCTGTCTAAATACAAAAGAAACTGTGCTCAAAGAAACCCAAGAATTGCAAGCAAAGTAAAGCTAAAATAAAATTACATCAACTCATATTCTGACCCCTCACCATTAGTCTCGCTATGGCTTTCGGAGGTAATCATAAACAACTTGAGCAATCTGATATCTAATTTGCAGAAAAATAAACTAATATCAATTTACACACTCATACTTCAATCCCTCACCATTAGTCTCGCTATGGCTTTCGGAGGTAACTGATAATGACATGAGAAATTTAATATCTAACTTGCAGAAAAATAAACTAATATCAAACTACACACTCATACTTCAATCCCTCACCATTAGTCTCACTATGGTTTTCGGAGGTAACTGATAATGACATGAGTAATTTAATATCTAATCTAACTAATAAAGAAAATGTACAAAACTGAAATAAATAAAACAGTGCTGGAATTAAAAGCTAAGAAAAATAAATTAGCAGAAGGACAAGACTGATTCCATGTCATTAGTCATTGTAAAACTATGTGAAAATGCCCAGGCTGCCTACTGTAATCTGGAACAAAGACATTGATCAGTTAACAGCAGTATAAAGCATGAAAAATTATGGACAGAAATAAAATGTTAATACCATAAGAGATGTAATATATACACGTGAATAACTATGGCATAATGAATGTAAGGAAATAAAGCATGAAACTATACAACAATAAACAAAACCTCGGTGTGTGTAGGGGCCCTCTGCACAATCCTCGGGCAACAGCTATCAACCACGAATTATGCTTATGAACAGAGTCTTCTCATGTATTCAAAACGCAGTCATAACAAGGAAATAATGTCACGGCACAGTGGGATTTCTTTTCAGCAAAATTACATTACAGAAGCTAGCTACTATGCATATGAGAACACATTATTTATAACAGAGGATGACATAACTACTTTCCTACAATCTGCGCTGATAAAAGACACGTGAACAACCACGTCCAGAAATCTAGCATTATGGCTGCCGTGAAGATTAAATCTATGGAGGGTGGCCGTTGGATTCGGCTTATGGAGCAATTCACAAGTGTTGATATGTCCCCTGAGATTTAGGAACGGCCACGCAAGTCTTCACATGGTGAAAAACGGAGTTCTGTCACCTTAGGACTCTTAGGTTGACCACCGCATGACTACCTTTGACCATGGCCTTCTTTGGTGAATTCGACTGAGCCAAAAGGACTCGGTCCATATCCATGTCATTTCCAACTTGCCCATGTGGCTTGATTTGCCTGAAGACACCTGCAATATAGACTTTAACAAAATGGTTGCGGAAAGTGACAAGATTCCACAGCTCAATGAGCAAAAATCTAATTCAAACAGCAGACACAAAACATAGTTAAAAACCACTTTAAATGCTCTTTTATGATTAATATGCAATGATTTTGATGACTTAGGAGGTCCAGGTAAATGGAAAAAGTCTAGAAAGGTGTATAGGAAAGATGCAAGTTTGGGACTCAAAAATTACGTATATAACATGACTTGATCCCAATATCTCATACATGAATAAATATTACAATGAATACAACATGGATCTTTACATGACCTTTTACATCAAGATACATATATAACACTTGTAACCAAAACCAGGGACCTCAATAGTGAGGTAACAAATATAATGATAGTCATCAGCAACCACCAACATTATATAGGAACCTACACCATGAACATTTGATCGCAACAACATAAAACCAACATGAATAGCCTCATTTATCAAGAAGTAAGATAAGGCAATGTAGCATCAATCTCTTTAGCATAATCAACATGGGACTAAGTATGAAATACTTCCAAGCATCACCAAGTAACCAATAATCAATACCATAGCATACACATTCTCCTCATTAAGCATATTAACATATAGGAATCATACATAACTTTATCGTTTGGAATCAATGCATCGTTGATAACTAGTGATATAATTTTTAGCCACCTATAAATTTTCTTACAAGCAAACAGGAGGCTAAGTTGTTGTTAAGCCTTCAAGGAATACATTTAATCTAAAAACATATCATCCTTGAAGCCTCTATGTGTCTTTTCCTTTTGAACAATCTTCACTATTGTTTCCATGAAAAATCCTCTCTGTTTGTGGAAGAATTTTGCTCAAAAAGGCCCCCATTTGCCCATTTTTCATCCCCTTTTACCCTCACCAATTTCCTCTCAAAATCCCTCACTAACCATTTAAATCATCCTAAATCCCCTTTAAGCCTTGCAATTTCCCTTCGTTTGGTTTAAAAATCCCTTTTCCCCTCTACCAAAACCCCTTTTAAGCCTTAAAAACCCTCTTTTTGGCTTAAAAAACACCCCATTTGCATATCAGGCTTTAGCCCCTTTCGGCCAGCCCCCTTAACCACTTCCCCACCATATGCCTGTGCCCAAGACCAAGTGCTAAAGCTCGGGCGCTTATCGCAATCGGGACTTTCAATATGGGTGCATTCCCTTTGTTTTTGTTATTTTCCGATGCAAGAACATATTTACTCTGTCGGCCCCCGATCGCGTATCAACCGTTGATCTTTGAAAGATCCGACGGTCAGCGCTAATCTCGCGATCCACAAACGCTCCTCTCCGTTTACCCCTCTGATTGCATATGAGCCATCGATCTGTCTCCAGATCCAATGGCTATCGCGTAATCGCTTGCTGCCAATCGCATGGAATTTGACCCCCACCGATTGGCAAGTCCCGATTGGATCTGAGCCATTCATCCGCATGATCCTACGGTCTAGATTGCTCCTCACTCCTCCCTTGTATCCCCAATTGGTCATCCCCAATCCAATCGCAATCGTTTATCTCTTTAGATCTAACGGCCCTCATTCATCCCGCCGTTCACATAACCCTTTTTGCCTCCACTTCCCCTTTTAATCTTGACCATCTGTATTTCAGATCTGACGGCTGAGATCAAACCCGCCATTGATTTTTCACCGCTTAACCGCCAGTGCATATTTCCTTTTCACGCTCCATTCACCACCATCGGATCTCATCGCTCCACATCCAACGGTCCACACGCATATAGCGTAAATCTTCTGCCCGAGCTCTAACGCTTCGAAATCAAGCGATAAAAGTGGCTTTGTTTGGCCACGTGTCGAGCAGCGACCCATATCGCGTTTTTTCGGAGATTTTTCAAAACCGCCTTAAAGCTACACGATACCAGCTGTTTTCTAAATTAAAACCGCCTTCCTCCACGTTGCTCCCGCAACCTCCATATTCAATCGCAATTGTCCATCTAATCAGATCAAAGGTCCATATCGCATCGCGCATTTCATTCTATTTCATTCATCGGAGCCTCCAAAGAGTTTCATCCGAAAATCACCACCGTTGATCTCTTCCTGAGATCCAACGGTTCATATCTAATCGCCCTCCGCCCTAACCGGGTCCCACTACCTAATGGCGCAGCTTTCATATATTTAATCATTTTCTGTGTATTCACCCAAAACCTTTGGACTTTAGTTTTTTACACTAAGATCTATTTTCCTCGGTTCAACTCTTTCAAACTTCTTCCACAAAAAGTCTCAACCGTCGATCATCATCTGCCCATCTAATCGGATGGTTTGCGACATGTCTTGCACCAAAACTCTGGCAACTCATTCCTCCACCATTTCCGCCTTCGCTTCCACAAGCCTCCACAACATTCCTCCGCCACCTCCCCTGGATTTTTATAATGTGTTTATTGCATTGTTGCAGGGTTTACAGAGTGATAGTTTCACTCTGTCTCCATAGTCACAGTTATTGTGACGCAGAGCGCAGAGTGGTCATCACAGTAGCGGCAGAGGATATCAGTAGAGACGGGTGAAGATTTAATGCCTTAATCCCACGTTCAAAGGAATAAGACGCAGTTTGAAGACCAAAGAGCACATGAAATAAGCCATATCTGTGCTTCAACATCAGTAGTACATTTTCTCAGAAAGGACACCCTCCGACAGAAGTCTCCATGCCTCCTCGAGCTATTAAAAGCCATTTCACTGAGAGAAGCTTCTTGAAGACTGTTAGACAGCAATTATGGAAGCATGGAAGACCAGCAGACTCTCTATCCACGTTACTTATTTCAGAAGGCTACCACAGAGTACCATACAGCCAAAAGGACTCCAAAGAATACATCCGAAGTTAATTTCAACCTGGTAGAGACTCCCAGACCATACTGCAGAGTACTTACAGTGATGCAGATTTCCATTAAGCAGAGTGGGCTTGACCTTTTTCCTCCACTCTGTCTTAATGACTCAATTTAATTCACATCTACTCCTGCTATTTCATTCTCCTATAAGAACCCCTCAAGAACATGTTGTAAAGGTTGTTGTTATTGGTTGCAGTTAGAGGAATTCATTCGAATGTTAAGACAGTTACTGGGGGAAAGTATTTGAGTAGTTTGTAATTTAGTAGGTTGGGAGGAGAAATTCTGGACTGTAATCAGCCATTGATGCTCAGAGTATTAGACTGGTTTTTCACATCAATTAATCAAACATTTTCACTGGATCCTGGTCTATATTACGGGAGATGTTTTCTTACTGCAGTTTTTTTATTACATTATTCATGATGTCCATTTATTCTCTGATAAGAACCAATAAATCAGGCTTAGGATATACCCCTGCATGATACCCTAATGCCCACTTCTCTTATTATCTTTGATGTTTTCTGCTGATAGTGAATCTAAGAGAAAATTCATGTAATTTAACTAGTTAAAGATGTTGGTCTGGCCCATGCTTACTGATGTGTGAATTCGGGGTTTGCTGCTTAGATGTTCTGGTTGGGTTTAAGCTGGAAGAATTGGGATACCGGGGATTTGGTGTAATACCTATCCACTGGGGTCCTTTTCCAACAGATTGGCCTTTCTAATATCCCTTGGAGCTGGTGTCAAAATCATTTAAGGTTAAAATTCCTTCTATGATCTTAGGCCTAATTCTGTGTTTAAATCCTAAGTATTTTCCCTTTGAGAGTATGCCGAAGTAGGCCTGGAGTTAAATGACCTTTGGTCTGATCTTAAGCTACCCTTTTTGTCTCTCCATTTCACTCCTTAATGTTCCATTCCACCATCTATCTTAAAGATCCTTTAGTATATATGTCTTGCCCTATGGAAAGCCTTGGTTAGCTATTATGCAAGAAATCTCCTTTCATGACTCCATAGCCCAATGGATGACACATTCTTAACCTATCTTATTTTTCCGAAACATCTTGCTTCTTTGCTCCTTTCATTCCATAACCTTCTCAGTTAATGGTCTCCTGCTCAACCCAACAACTAACCAAATCATTTAAAACAACCCTTGTGCTTCATACCTAGCCTAATACCTCATTTTGAGCTTCAAAGATATATCATTCTTTGCTTTATTGGAGAGATCCCTCTCCGGATCCAAGAGGGCTAGATCCTAGGATCCCAAAGTGGTTATGATGTTGTCCGGTCTTTTGGTCTTGCCAATCTGGCCAAAACACTGGAACCCCAACATAATGGTGACTCCACTGGGGATCAACTCAGACCAATGCCTTTAGATTGGTATATCATTGTTGATGGTGGACAGCAACCTGCTTCAAACAATCAAATTCATCCACCTGGCGACTCCACACTCTATAATTCCTGAAAGACCAAATGACTCCACTGGTAGAAGACTCTGAACTAGTTGAGAAGATGCAATGACTTATTTGTAGAAACATGGATCCAAATATGGACCAAGAAGAAAAGCTAGATGCTTTAGAGGATAAATTGATAAAACTGGTGAACATATTTGGTGAAGTGGTGGAGATGTATGTGGATAATTTAAACGCAAATGTTGATTACTTAGAGCAACCCGTGTCTTTTCCAAAACAAGAACAATCTCAAGACCCAGACAATGAGTAAGACATGTATGATGTTCAAGAATCTATAGAATATGAAGAGGAAAGTGATCAAGAACTGCCTGATTACTTACCCATGTCTTGTACTATGCTGATTAGAGAAAATCAAGGCTTAGTGACAAAAGCTAATAGGGAGTGCTGCATTGAGGAAACAAATGACCACATGGAAGATGCAGAATATGAGGCAGAAGAAGAACCAGCACACTTAGAGGCTCCCCCTCTGGCTGGTAATTCATCTCAAATTCCACTAGAATAGTGGCATCCTGATCATGAGGAATTGCTTAAATCAGAAAGAGATCAGGAAACATCAGAAATTCCTCAAATTTTCCCTGCTAGCACAAGTGAAATTTCCATAAGAGAGGCTCAAGAAGATATCCAGCCTCCAGATCAGTTAGTACAAGAAAAAGAGGATTGCTGCTCTTCTGTCTATGTTAAAAGAGAAATCTCTCCGTTGACAGAAGAAGATATGGACCGAATATTAAACACGCAGTCCACCTCTGAAATATTTTATAGAACAGATACGCTTGCCCATTCATCTAATGAGTTTGATGATACAAATTTAGAGGACTCCTCTGTGGATCAAAACGAAGAAAGACTTGCTGGAAATCTAGTAGGTGTGATTGGTGACATTGCTTACAAATATGATTTTCCTAGTTATGATCTGTTTGATGATGATTGTTTCCAAAGGGAAGTTGAGCTTGCAGGGCCATCATCAGTAGATTCATGGGAGGAAGATCAGGGCCAGCAACTCCAGAGAAGTAATGAACCAAGTCAGCCTATCTATGATACTGATGGGGAAAGTTATGAAATCATAGTAATAGATGAGGATTCATTGAATTTTCATTCTGTTACACCCCAGATCATCAGTACAAATCTGCATATGATTGGAGATCAGCAGCCTTTCATCTTAAAAGATGAGGAGGAAAATGAAGAAGAGATTGTTGAGCAGACTGAAATTAAGGAGCTGTCTCTTGAAAAGAAGGAAGAAATAGAACAAACCCCTGCTCAAGAATACATGGATCTCTTCACAGAGCTCAACCCATCAGAGTAGAATATATCAGAGCTCCAAGAGGACACAGCTGCAATATATGATGAGTCCTCCAGTTCAGATGATGAAGAAGATGAGGGAGATTCTCTTTCTCAAGAGATTCTTGCTCTTAATCCAGTGGAAGAGGAAGCAATCCTGGTTGAAGCCTGCCTACCAAATGTTCACAACCAGGTCTCATTTCATGATCCTTATGCTCATCTCCTGCAAACATTTGAAGAAGGATCAAAGGTCTTTTTGAGAAACATGTTGCAGACAACAAGAAAATTTTTAAAAGCTGTTGTTGAGGAACAAAGAGAATGGGAGTGGCCCTACCTATCCAGCATGCTCAAGGAGATGAGCAAGAAAGACCAGTCATGGGATCACTTGATGGACTGGTTGTATTGGAAAAGAAATTTTATAAGCTAGACTTGTAAATATTCCAAGTTAGAGTAGGGTAGGTAGGAAAAGCTCAATAAAGCTCAGTCTATGAGCGTTTATTTAGTGTTTTTAATTTCTGAAAAGTTTCAGTCCATGAGAAATTTTGTCTTTAGGCCATGGCCCACAGCAAGCCAGACATTCTAATCCTAGCTTGACTGTTTTTCAATTTATGTCTTAGAATGTAGAGAAGAAATCTGCTAGATAGTTTAATCCTAGCAGATAATAGTTTAGGTAGAGAAGTTATGAGGCCAACTGTCTAATATGGTCTCATGGAGTAATAAGGGTAGCAATAGAATAGGTTTATTTTCCTGTTTGTAAAAAAATTGATGATGTAAAGGGTCTGCAAGTCTAAATGCACCTAGAAGAAAAAATGTTAGGACTGTACTATGGGTAGGTAGTTTTTTGGGAGAGTATTACTGCTGATATGATGTCTTCATGATTTGTGGCAACTGATCCATGAAAGGAAAAGGATGTGTCAAGTACCAGGCATCTGGCCTACACCAAAGATTATTTTCTGAATTCTTGACACCTTCAAGAAGATGCCATCCCCATGTGGAGCCACTCTTAGCCACCTATAAATTTTTTGACAAGCAAACAGGTGGCTAAGTTGTTATTGAGCCTTCAAGGAATACTTTTCCTCTAAAAACATATCATCCTTGAAGCCTCTGTGTGTATTTTCCCTTTGAATAATCTTCACTACTGTTTCCATGAAAAAGCCTCTCTGTTTGTGGAAGAATTTTGCTCAAAAAGGCTCCCATTTGCCCATTTTTCATCCCCTTTTACCCTCACCAATTTCCTCTCAAAATCCCTCACTAACCCTCTAAATCATCCTAAATCCCCTTTAAGCCTTGCAATTTCCTTTCATTTGGTTTTAAAATCCCTTTTCCCCTCTACCGAAACCCCTTTTAAGCCTTAAAAACCATATTTTTGGCTTAAAAAACACCCCATTTGCATATCAAGCTTTAGCCCCTTTCGGCCAACCCCCTTAACCACTTCCCCACCATATGCCCCATGCCCAGGACCAAGCGCTAAAGCCCAGGCGCTTATTGCAATCGGGACATTCAATTTGGGTGCATTCCCTTTGTTTTTGTTATTTTCCGATGCGAGAACGTATTTACTCTGTCGGCCCCCGATAACGTATCGACCGTTGATCTTTAAAAGATCTGACAGTCAGCACTAATCTCGCGATCCGCCAACGCCCCTCTCCGTTTACCCCTCCGATTGCATATGAGCTGTCGATCTGTCTCCAAATCCAACGGCTATTGCGTAATCGCTCGCCACCAATCACACCAATCGCATGGCATTTGACCCCCGCTGATTGGCGAGTCCTGATTGGATCTGAGTCGTTCATCCACATGATCCTACGGTCAAGATTTCTCCTCACTCCGCCCTTGTATCCCTGATTGTTCATCCCCGATCCAATCGCAACTGTTGATCTCTTTCGATCTAACGACCTTCATTCATCCCGCCGTTCACATAACCCTTTTTGCCTCCGCTTCCCCTTTTAATCTTGACCGTCTGTATTTCAGATCTGACGGCTAAGATCAAACCCGCCGTTGATTTTTCACCGCTTAACCGCTAGTGCATATTTCCTTTTCACGCTCCATTCACCACCGTCGGATCTCATCGCTCCACATCCAACGGTCCACACACATATCGCGTAAATATTCTGTCTGATCTTTAACTCTCTGAAATCACGCGATAAAAGTGTTTTTGTTTGGCCACGTGTCGAGAAGTGACCCATATCGCATTTTTTCAGAGATTTTTCAAAACCGCCTTAAAGCCGCGTGATACCAGCTGTTTTCTAAATTAAAACCGCCTTCCTCCACGTTGCTCCCGCAACCTCCATATTCAATCACAGCCATCCATCTAATTAGATCAAAGGTCCATATCACATCGCACATTTCATTCTATTTCATTCATCGGAGCCTCCAAAGAGTTTCATCTGACAATCACCACCGTTGATCTCTTCCTGAGATCCAACGGTTCATATATAATCGCCCTCCGCCCTAGCCGGGTCCCACTACCTAATGGCCCAGCTTTCATACATTTAATCATTTTCCGTGTATTCACCCAAAACCTTTAGACTTTAGTGTTTTACACTAAGATCTATTTTCCTTCGTTCAACTCTTTCAACCTTCTTCCATGGAAAGTCTCAACCGTCGATCATCATCTGCCCATCTAATCAGACAGTCTACGACCTGTCTTGCACCAAAACTCCGGCAGCTCATTCCTCCACCATTTCCGCCTCCGCTTCCACAAGCCTCCACAGCATTCCTCCGCCACCTCCCCTGGATTTTTATAATGTGTTTATTGCATTGTTACAAGGTTTACAGAGTGATAGTTTCACTCTGTTTTCACAGTCACAGTTGTTGTGACTAAAAGCGCAGAGTGGTCATCACAGTAGCGGCAGAGGATATCAGCAGAGACGAGTTAAAGGATTTAAGCCCGTAATTGAAGATTTAACACCTTAATCCCGCGTTCAAAGGAAGAAGACGCAGTTTGAAGACCAAAGAGCACATGAAACAAGCCATATCTGTGCTTCAGCATCAGTAGTACATTTTCTTAGAAAGGACACCCTCCGACAGAAGTCTCCATGCCTCCTCGAGCTATTAAAAGCCATTTCACTGACATAAGCTTCTTGAAGACTGTCAGACAGCAATTATGGAAGCATGGAATACCGGCAGACTCTCTATCCACGTTACTTATTTCAGAAGGCTACCACAAAGTACCATACAGCCAAAAGGACTCCAAAGAATACATCCAAAGTTAATTTCAACCTGGCAGAGACTCCCAGACCATACTGCAGAGTACTTACAGCGATGCAGGTTGCCATTAAGCAGAGTGGGATTGACCTTTTTCCTCCACTCTGTCTTAATGAGTCAATTTAATTCACATCTACTCCTGCTATTTCATTCTCCTATAAGAACCCTTGAAGAACATATTGTAAAGGTTTTTGTTATTGGTTGTAGTTAGAGGGATTCATTTGACTGTTAGGACAGTTACTAGGGTAAATTAGTTGAGTAGTTTGTAATTTAGTAGGTTGGGAGGAGAAAGTCTGGACTGTAATCAGCCATTGATTCTCAGAGTATGTGACTGGTTTTGCACATCAATTAATCAAACATTTTCACTGGATCCTGGTCTATATTACGGGTGATGTTTTCTTACTGCAATTGTTTTATTACATTATTCATGTTGTCCATTTATTCTCTGATAAGAACTAGTAAATCAGGCTTAGGATATACCCCTGCATGATACCCTAATGCCCACTTCTCTTCTTATCTTTGATGTTTTCTGCTGATAGTGAATCTGAGAGAAAATTCATGTAATTTAACCAGTTAAATATGTTGGTCTGGCCCATGCTTACTGATGTGTGAATTCGGGGTTTGCTGCTTAGATGTTCTGGTTGGGTTTAAGCTGGAATAATTGGGATTTTGGTTTTTAAACTCATGTGGTGATCATTTTTTAAATAACTTCCCAGATTATCCACATTGCTAGAAGACAAGTGTCGAAGTTTCGAATCCCAACGGGGATCCATCATCATCATTCAAGAAAGTCCTGATGATGGATCCCCATTGGGATTCGAAACGTCAACACTCGTCTTCTAGAAATGTGGATAATCCGGGAATTTTTTTAAAAAATAATTGGGATACTGGGGATTTAGTGTAAGCCCTGTCCATTGGGGTCCTTTTCCGATAGATTGGCCTTTCTAAGATCCCTTGGAGCTGGTGTCAAAATAATTGAAGGTTAAAAGTCCTTCTCTGATCTTAGGCCTAGTTCTGTGTTTAAATCCTAAGTGTTTTCCCTTTGAGAGTATGTTGAAGCAGGCCTGGAGTTAAATGACCTCTGGTCTGATCTTAAGCTACCCTTTGTGTCTCTCCATTTCACTCCTTAATTTTCCATTCCACCATCTATCTTAAAGATCCTTTAGTATAGATGACTTGCCCTATGGAAAGCCTTGGTTAGTTGTTATGCAAGTAATCTCCTCTCATAACTCCATAGCCCAATGGATGACACATTCTTAACCTATCTTCTTTTGCCGAAACATCTTGCTTCTTTGCTCCTTTCATTCCATAACCTTCTCAGTTAATGGTCTCCTGCTCAACCCAACAACCAACCAAATCATTTAAAACAACCCTTGTGCTTCATACCTAGCCTAATACCTTATTTTGAGCTTCAAAGATATATCATTCTTTGCTTTATTGGAGAGATCCCTCTCCGGATCCAAGAGGGCTAGATCCTAGGATCCAAAAGTGGTTATGATGTTGTCCGGTCTTTTGGTCTTGCCAATCTGGCCAAAACACTAGAACCCCAACATAATGGTGACTCCACTGGGGATCAACTCAGACCAATGCCTTTAGATTGGTATATCATTGTTGATGGTGGACAGCAACCTGCTTCAAACAGTCAAATTCATCCACCTGGCGACTCCACACTCTATAATTCCTGAAAGACCAAATGACTTCACTGGTAGAAGACTCTGAACTGGTTGAGAAGATGCAGTGACCTCTTTGTAGAAACATGGATCCAAATATGGACCAAGAAGCAAAGCTAGATGCTTTAGAGGATAAATTGATAAAACTGGTGAACAGATTTGGTGAAGTGGTGGAGATGTATGTGGCTAATTTAAATGCAAATGTTGATTACTTAGAGCAGCCTGTGCCTTTTCCAGAACAAGAACAAACTCAAGACCCAGACAATGAGCAAGACATGTATGATGTTCAAGAATCTATAGAAGATGAAGAGGAAAGTGATCAAGAACTGCCTGATTGCTTACCCATGTCTTGTACTATGCTGATTAGAGAAAATCAAGGTTTAATGACAAAAGCTAATAGGGAGTGCTGCATTGAGGAAAAAAATGACCACATGGAAGATGCAGAATCTGAGGCAGAAGAAGAACCAGCACACTTAGAGGCTCCCCCTCTGGCTAGTAATTCATCTCAGATTCCACTAGAAGAGTGGCACCCTGATCATGAGGAATTGCTTAAATAAGAAAGAGATCAGGAAACATCAGAAATTCCTCAAAGTTTCCCTGCTAGCACAAGTGAAATTTCCATAGGAGAGGCTCAAGAAGACATCTAGCCTCCAGATCAGTTAGTACAAGAAACAAAGGACTGTTGCTCTTTTGTCTATGTTAAAAGAGAAATCTCTCCGTTGACAGAAGAAGAGATGGACCGAATATTAAACACGCATTCCACCTCTGAAATATTGTATAGAACAGTTACGCTTGCTCATTCATCTAATGAGTTTGATGATACAAATTTAGAGGACTCCTCTGTGGATCAAAACGAAGAAAGAATTGCTAGAAATCTAGTAGGTGTGATTGGTGACATTGCTTACAAATATGATTTTCCTAGTTATGATATGTTTGATGATGATTGTTTCCAAAGGGAAGCTGAGCTTGTAGGGCCATCATCAGTAGATTCATGGGAGGAAGATCAGGGCCAGCAACTCTAGAGAAGTAATGAACCAAGTCAGCCTATCTATGATACTGATGGGGAAAGTTATGAAATCATAGTAATAGATGAGGATTCATTGAATTTTCACTCTGTTACACCCCAGATCATCAGTAAAAATCTACATATGATTGGAGATCAGCAGCCTTTCATCTTAAAAGATGAGGAGGAAAATGAAGAAGAGATTTTTTAGCAGACTGAAATTAAGGAGTTGTCTCTTGAAAATAAGGAAGCAATAGAACAAACCTCTACTCAAGAATACATGGATCTCTTCACAGAGCTCAGCCCATCAGAGCAGAATATATCAGAGCTCCAAGAGGACACAGCTACAATATATGATGAGTCCTCCAGTTCAGATGATGAAGAAGATGAGGGAGATTCTCTTTCTCAAGAGATTCTTGCTCTTAATCCAGTGGAAGAGGAAGCAATCTTGGTTGAAGCCTGCCTGCCAAATGTTCACAACCAAGTATCATTTCATGATCCTTATGCTCATCTCCTACAAACATTTGAAGAAGGATCAAAGGTCTTTTTGAGCAGCATGTTGCAGACAACAAGAAAAATTTTAAAAACTGCTGTTGAGGAACAAAGAGAATGGGAGTGGCCCTGCCTATCCAGCATGCTCAAGGAGATGAGCAAGAAAGACCAGTCATGGGATCACTTGATGGACTGGTTGTATTGGAAAAGAAGGTTTATAATCTAGACTTGTAAATATTCCAAGTTAGAGTAGGGTAGGTAGGAAGAGCTCAATAAAGCTCAGTCTATGAGCATTTAGTCAGTGTTTTTAATTTCTAGAAAGTTTCAGTCCATAAGCAATTTTGTCTTTAGGCCATGGCCCACAGCAAGACAGACAGTATAATCCTGGCTTGACTGTTTTTCAATTTCTGTCTTAGAATGTAGAGAAGAAATCTGCTAGACAGTTTAATCCTAGCAGATAATAGTTTAGGTAGAGAAGTTATGAGGCCAACTGTCTAATCTGGTCTCATGGAGTAATAAGGGTAGCAATAGAATAGGTTTATTTTCCTGTTTGTAAAAAAATTGATGATGTAAAGGGTCTGCAAGTCTAAATGCACCCAGAAGAAAAAATGTTAGGACTGTAGTATGGGTAGGTATTTGTTTGGGAGAGTATTACTGCTGATATGATGTCTTCATGATTTGTGGCAGATGATCCATGAAAGGAAAAGGATGTGTCAAGTACCAGGCATCTGGCCTACACCAAAGATTATTTTTTGAATTCTTGACACCTTCAAGAAGATGCCATCCCCATGTGGAGCCACTCTTAGCCACCTATAAATTTTTTGACAAGCAAACAGGTGGCTAAGTTGTTATTGAGCCTTCAAGGAATACATTTCCTTTGAAAACATATCATCCTTGAAGCCTCTGTGTGTCTTTCCCCTTTGAACAATCTTCACTACTATTTCCATGAAAAAGCATCTCTGTTTGTGGAAGAATTTTTCTCAAAAAGGCCCCCATTTGCCCATTTGCCCATTTTTCATCCCCTTTTACCCTCACAAATTTCCTCTCAAAATCCCTAACTAACCCTCTAAATCATCCTAAATCCCCTTTAAGCCTTGCAATTTCCCTTCGTTTGGTTTAAAAATCCCTTTTCCCCTCTACCGAAACCACTTTTAAGCCTTAAAAACCCTCTTTTTGGCTTAAAAAACACCCCATTTGCATATCAGGCATTAGCCCCTTTCGGCCAGCCCCCTTAACCACTTCCCCACCATATGCCCCGCGCCCAGGACCAAGCGCTAAAGCCCGGGCACTTATCGCAATCGGGACTTTCAATATGGGTGCATTCCCTTTGTTTTTGTTATTTTCCGATACGAGAACGTATTTACTCTGTCGGCCCCCAATCGCGTATCGACCGTTGAACTTTGAAAGATCCAACGGTCAGTGCTAATCCCGCGATCCACCAACGCCCCTCTCCATTTACCCCTCCGATTGCATATGAGCTGTCAATCCCTTCCTATTGAGCATAGCCTTTACATACAAGTCTTGATTTGTTTCAACTTACTTCTCCATTTTCATTCAGTTTGTTCTTGAATATCCATTTTGTCCCAATTACATTTTTATCATGAGGCCTTGGTACTAATTCCCATGTATGGTTATTTTGTATTTGATAAAGTTATTCATGCATTTCCTTAACCCAACATTCTTATTTTCTTGCTCAATTCACATTTTGAGGTTTAATTTTTGATAGTAAGGCTAAGTGACTAGAAGTTCCAACAAGAGTTCTTCTAGTTTTTATTCCTGCTTCCTTTTCTCCTAGAATTTGAGAAGATGGTTTTTCTGAACATACCTTGATCGAGTCTTTTCTGATGTATCTGGATTTTCATTTCCTTCTTTTGATGCTTCTCTATTTCCTTCTCCTACAACCTTTTTCCTTTCAGTAGAGAGAGGTTCGTCATCTACAAGTGCTTCAGTTTATGAACCCGTGGATGCTACATCAATCACAACACCTATGTATTCAACAATCGTTTGAAACATTTTATTATAACATTTATATTTATTTATTATAGAAGAATATTTGAGGAGGATTCCTTCATTAGCTCTAGATTCAAACTTTCCAAGATTATCAGCATTTTTGTTTATGTAACATTTTCTTCCAAAAATTCTAAAATGTTTAATAGTTGCAGGCTTACCAAACCATATTTCATGTGGAGTTTTATCATTTTTTACTCGAACTGAGATTTGTTAAGAATAGACATGGTTGCATGTGTTACTTCTCCCCAGAAGGTGTGAGGTGTTCCTGACTCATCAAGCTTGGCACATGCCATTTGTTGGAATTTTTTTTTCATTCTTTCTTCCACTCCATTTTTTTGAGGAGTCTTAGCTATGGAAATATATCTTTTAATGTCGTATTATTCACAAAAATTGAAAAAATCATCTGATATATACTCTCCTCCTCTATCAAATCTAAGACATTTTATTTTAAGATCTAACTCATTTTCTACTAGAGCATAAAATACTTTAAATTTATCAAATGCCTCATCTTTATGTTTTAGTAATCCAATCCAACACATTCTTGTAAAATCATCAATGAATAATATGAAGTATTGTTCACTACAAGGAGACTTATTTCTCATATGACCACATAAGAATAAGTTCAAATGGCTTACTTGAATTACCTTCTTTAGCTTTAAACTGAACTATGGTTTTCTTACCAAATTGACAATATTTAAAGATGTTATTCTCTAGTGGAGAGATATTGGGAAAGTCACCAACTGCTCCCATTCTGGTTGATTTGTACAATTGAGAAAAGCTAAGGTGTCCCAACCTTTTGTGCCAAAGCCAACTTTCTTCAGATTTTGTTAAATAACAATGCTCTTGGTCGCTTTCTAAGACATACATTTCCAGGAGTTCTTGTTCCCTTTATTATGATCTTACATGTATCCAATTTCTTACCACGCAATTCTTTGATCTAAAAATAACATCATGCACTTGGTCACACATTTGACTAACACTTAAAAATTTATGTCTTAATCCATCAAAAAATAATACATTTCTAGCCTTGACCTTTTTCTTTAACAACACGGTTCCTTTTCCTTTGATAGCAGTAGGTGTTGGAAATATGATGCAATATGTTGTCCTTGATGGCAACCTACTTGATGAAGTTGTCCTTGATGGAAAACTACTTGATAATTTTCTTACCATAAGCAACCTATGTGTTAAAGATGTAAAAATGATGTTTCTACAAATGTGACAGATAAAGGAATTCTAGTAAGTGCCAGAAAAATGAAACAGGAAATATTTCTCAATGTATATGCAATTTTAATGAAGGGAACCCGCGTATGGATGCAACGTATACGCTAATTTTGTGAGGTCAAACTGCATATACATTCAGAATTAGTATATACACAGTTTTTATGAAGCTAAGTTGCGTATACATGCAGATAAGAACGATCCAATTTGCATATGCCTTTTGCGCTCTAAAATTATGATACCAAGGGGCATTACCATGGTATTAGCCCACAGTATTGAGCGTTGTATTGTATATTTGATTCCATCCAAGAATACCATCAGCAGTTGTGTGGTTTTGACTCATGGTATTGGTAAAGGCTAAATCTATATAAGGAGAAGTAAATCATAGTGCAAAATGTTCATGAGTAAGGGTTGTTACTGAATAATTTTCTCTAAGGTATATATGCATGGGATGAAACCTGTTTTAATTTATAGATCTAAATCTATGATGCACCCATGGATACAATGATGGTTCAGGATCTCTAGATCTGAAATGACTATGCTCTTGTGTGATCCATTGAAGAGATGATTAGATCTATGACCTGGCGCAAGTTTGCTGAAGTCAAGTGAAGAAATCTGGGTAAGTTATATGGATTTGGTTCATTCTGAAAAGTTTATATTTACATATATGTATGCTACTTCGTCTCAGTAAAAGCATGTATATACGTGGGTTTGCTTCAGAAAAGGCGCGTACGGTAGTTAGGGTTTTCTGAAGGTTATTGCAGAGGTTTTTCTGTTACTCCTGCTGTTTGTTTGTTGTCTGTAAGTGAAGTCTTCTTGTAGATCCGGGTTGTTTGAATATTGTACATGCTGCTAAGTTGATTATGTACAGATCTGATCAATGAGAGAATAAACATGGTTGATGGTGATTAACTGATGAAGGGTTCTTCATTTCTAACGATATCTGACTAAAAACCTCAGATCTCGATCTGAGACTGATTACATTCTGAAAAACAGTATTCACAGAGCTATACGCAGGTTGGTGTGAAGGAAATAACATATACACACGTGTTCAGTGAAGCAAAGTAGCGTATGCATTTTAAGTTGATGAATGTTCAGGGTTGAGTTTGTATCTACATATTTATTCTGAATTTTGGGTTATTTCTAAGTTCTGGTTAGAGTGGTCTCACTGTTCCGATTGAATTATTGGGTAAATTTTATGATTGTTGATGTTTATGAAGAGTTGTGTTGATGTTGTTTGATCCAGTATGAAAATTGATGAAACGTGGTTTGCAGTGGTTCTGAGGGTTGAAGCCTTTAGTATGGAAGTAAAAGCTTCTTGCCAGTAGAAGATGGTGTTCTGATCAGGGGGCTGAAGCTCCCTTCCAATAGTGGCTGGTAAACGAGATTAGGGGGTTGTAGCTCCCTTCCAGTAGTAGTTGGAAAATGAGAGAAGGTTGTAGCCTTCTGTAGGTAGATGCCTGCATACTGATATGAGTCTGCATCAGTACAATATTGTAAACAGTTTTCCATATAATAAATATTGAAGACAGAGATGACAACAGCGGTGGTTTTCTCCTGAATTGGGTTTCCACCTTAAATATTGGTGTTCATGTGTATTTCTCTTGTGTGATGATTTATACTATTGTTACTACACATATTTACTGATTATCTAACAGATGCTTGACTGGTAAACTGAGTTAAAGATTGTTCTTGAAAAGTATTTCTAATCTGCAAAATTATATCAGTATACGCTAGTTTCTTTTATTATATATGCGTGTATACGTGATTTGGGTTCATCAAAGCCGCATATGGAATTCTGTAAAGGAAAAGTTAAAATCTTTTCAGTAAGCTCTAAATACTGATTCAACCCCCCTCAACATTTTTCCCAACAATTGGTATCAGAGCAGGTCCTTCTGAAGAAGCTTAATCGCTAGAAGGAAGGTCAGCTAAGATGAGTAATCAAGATGGGACAACATCTATCGGGCCTCCTCTCTTCAACGGAAACAATTTAATCTTCTAGAAGACAAGGACAAGATCCTATCTTCAGTCTCTTGGAGTAGATGTATGGGCTATAGTTGAAGGAGGTTATCAATATCCAGCATCAGTTCCAACAGATGCAGCAGAAATAAAGAAATATGAAACCAATGCAAAGGCGGTCAATGCATTATTGGGAAGTCTGACTGAATCAGAATTTGTCAAAGTCATGCAGTTGAATACAACAAAGGAGATATGGGATAAAATCATCCTAAGCTATGAAGGTGATACCAAGGTAAAAATTGCTAAACTCCAAACTCTCAGAACTCAATATGAAAATCTCGGGATGCATAATGAGGAAAGCATTGCCAATTTCTTTTTACGTCTAGATGATATTGTAAATTGTATGAGAAATCTGGGTGAAGCCATAACTGACACTACTCTGGTAGAAAAGGTTTTAAGATCTCTAACACCCAAATTTGAATCAAAAGTGTCTGTTATTGAAAAGAAGCAGGATCTACAAACTCTTACTATTGTTCAACTTCATGGTATTTTGACTACTTATGAAATGAGAAAAGGAGGTCCATCTGAAGTCAGATAAGATGTCTTTAGAGCTGCTGCAAAAGGAAAAGAAGTAGAAGAACAAGAAGGATCACGATATCTTTCAGAAGAAGATGAGATAAATTTTGTAAAGAAGCTACAACTTGGCACTGGAAGGTTCAGAGGTAAGCTTCCTTTTAAATGTTTTTCTTGTGGAAGAGTTGGTCATTATGCTGCTAAGTGTCCCCATAAAGAAAAACATGAAAAAGGAAAGGAAGTGGCAAAATGAACTAAGAATCGATTTATCAATAGAAAAATTTATTAGACTCGTGAAGATAGTGTTGGGCTATCAAATAGTGAAGAAGGAGAATCTGATCAAGATGTTAGACTACTCATGGCTTTTGAAAAAGACTCTACTGAGGCTAAAGATACCTTTATGAATGCATTAGAAGAAAATGATTTTCTTGAAGAAATTAATCATCTTATAGAAAAGGAGAAGCACAATGAGAAATTAGAATGTGAAATAGTAAGTCTAAGAAATGAAATTGAGGAAGAGAAAACTTTAAATCTTAGATTTGCTAAAGGAACTAAAACCTTAGATGAAATTATCAAGGTTCAACGCTCTCCTTTTGTAAAAACAGATTTTGGATATATCATAGAATCCTCTCAGTCTTCAGCACCAAGCTATCTAAATGCAGCTAAAGTCAGCCTACAACATTCAGTCACTCAGCAAGAGAACAAAGAAATTTCACAGGTAAAACATGACCACTTCAATAAAAAGAACAACAGTGGAAATATCAATCAGAGAAATACCAATCAGCAGGTAAACACAAAATAGAAGGTTTCACGATCGCAAAAATTTCTTCTTTAATGGGCAATGTTTCTCATGTCATAATTTTGGTCATAAAGCTATTCAATGTGTTGCTTACAAAACCATCATGACTAGAGAATAAAGAAAGCAAAGAAACGAGAATGGAATAAAGAAGAATACTTATAACAACTTTTCTCCTCTTCAAAATGAAATTGAATGTGCTTATTGCAATAACTTTGGTCATGGAGAATCTGAATGCAGGAGAAAATTTCAACCAAAAGAGCATGTACCTTCAAATTCCAAGGTATGGAGAAAGAAGTACTTACAGGTTGAGAATTGTGGCATAGCCTTATTTTCAGAAGGGGAAGAAAATCAATGGTAGATTGATAGCGGATGCTCAAAGCACATAACAAGTGATAAAAATCAACTCCTTGCATACAATGATCTAGAAAGAGAAAATGATGTTACCTTTGGAAATGATACTTCTGCTGTCATTAAAGGAAAATGTTATGTTTTTCTAAAGGAAAAAGTAAAAGCTAACAATGTTATGTATGTGGATGGATTAAAACATAACTTGTTAAGTGTGAGTCAAATGTGTGATCAAGGAAATGAAGTTGTCTTTAGTTCAAAAGAATGTGTAGTACATGAACTTAACACAGGAAAAACGGTAATAAAAGGAACTAGAACACCAAGCAATCTGTATGTATTGAAAGGTTGCAAAGAACAATGTTACTTGGGTAAATCTTCAAAAAATTGGTTATGGCACAGAAGATTGGGGCATTTGATTTTCTCTCTGATCCGAATGAAAAATTACTTCAACATTGCTGATTTTGAATCAGCGATATCTCCCTCATCCGAACTCCAATTTGGCCGAATTTTTTTTTTAATTTGAGTATTTTTCGCAAGGAATCTAGATCTGGTCTTTGTTTTTAAAAAAAAATTCACCAAAAGTTTCAGATCTGATCTGAAAACTCGCCGCCCAAAAAAAATCATGAATTTTGCTGAAGATTGCTGCAAAACATTGAAACTGAAATATGTTTCAAACCCTCATTCCCATGGAGGTGTAACCTGAATCTAATACCACTGATCCAGATCTTGGGGGGAGGCCCCCAAGATCTAAAAATTTGAAATGGATCTAACAAGATCTAAAAATTTGAAATGGATCTGACAAGATCTGCAAAATTAGAATGCTAGAAAAAAAAGAGAACACAAAGAAAATAAAACCAAAAAGAAACTTGTTTTATTAAAACAGAGAATAACTGTAGAAGCTACATTGTGGCGGACAATCTTTCCTTTTACAAAGTGAGGCTTGTTATTTATGGCCTTTTTTTTTTTAGATAGAATACCATAGGTGGATACCATGGGCCAATATCATGGGTAGATACCACTTACAATACCATGGGTAAATCCCATGTGTGGATGAATACCATGGGTGGACACATACCATGGGTCACTTACAATACCATGGGCGAATAAATATCATGGGTGGATGAATACCATGGGTCGATTCCATTTACAATACCATGGGTAAATTCCATGGGTGGATGGATAACATGGGTAGATGAATACCATGGGTTGATGCCATTTTCTATTCGAATCATTCCTCCCTCCTTAAGAAGCAATGGTCCCCATTCCGTGAAGTTCCCTCCTGAGAAGCCTTTGTTGAATATGAAGGGCCACTGAAGAGAAGGGTTTTGTGTAGTTAACCCATAACCGTGATGAACGAAGATCCGAGGATAGAGATACCCTATAATGCTTGTGACCAACTGTGATATTTACAGTGTGCGGCCTAGCAAATGGACTTCGATGAAGTGTGGGTTTGTGGATAAACCAAAACCATGACAAACGAAGATCCAAGGATAGAGATACCCTATAATGCTTGTGACCAACTTTGTTATTAACAGTGTGCGGCCTAGCAAATGGACTTCGATGAAAATGATTTTGTGCGGTTGACCCATAACCGTGATGCTAATTGTTGATAAAGTAGCAAGTGCCTACATAGCTTGGGGTGGGAGGGCACGTCTCCAAATAACCTAAGCCGAATGCTGCTATGCTGAAACTGATGAATGTGAAGCAGGTACCTACTAAAGCGGGGTGGGAGGGCACGTCTCCAAAGGGAACCCGCTCCGAATGTTGCTCCCGATTTAAAATGAGCATAACTCGGTCAATATAACTCAGAATATTTATTATAACCTGTTTTTAGAAATGGAATGATCATTCTGCATATTTTCACGTGTTTGAAACCACTATCTAGAGACTCTAGACTCTCAAATTGTGCTGGAACTGTCTCGCCGTCACAAAATTTCTAAAAAAATAGTTGATTTTAAATCAACGATAACTCCCACATCTGGACTCTGATTCGACCGATTTTTTTTTGAAATTGGATGATTTTTCAAGATGAGCTCAGATATATATCCATTTCTCTAATATTTCTCACTGAAAACTGTGAGAAATGATAGGAGATCCGCTGTCCATGAATTGTCGTCAGAAAAATTGCTTCAACATTGCTGATTTTGAATCAGCGATATCTCCCTCAATCGAACTCCAATTTGGCCATTTTTTTTTGAATTTAAGCATTTTTTCGCAAGGAATCCAGATATGGTCTTTGTTTTTGCAAATTTTTCACCAAAATTTTTAGATCTGATCTGAAAACTCGCCGCCCAAAAAAAATTCATGGATTTTGCTGAAGATTGCTGCAAAACATTGAAACTGAAATATGTTTCAAACCCTCATTCCCATGGAGGCGTAACCTGAATTTTTAGATCTTGGGGGTCTCCCCCCAAGATCTATTTCAACTTTGCAGATCTTGGGGGCCTCCCCCCAAGATCCAGATCAGTGGTATCATATTCAGGTTACGCCTCCATGGGAATGAGGGTTTGAAACATATTTCAGTTTCAATGTTTTGCAGCAATCTTTAGCAAAATCCATGAATTTTTTAGGCGGTGAGTTTTCAGATCATATCTGAAACTTTTGGTGAAAAATTTACAAAAAGAAGGAAAATATCTGGATTCCTTGCGAAAAAATACTCAAATTCAAAAAAAAAATCGGCCAAATTGGAGTTCGGATGACGGAGATATCGCTGATTCAAAATCAGCAATGCTGAAACAAATTTTCTGACGACAATTCATGGACGGTGGCTCTCCTGTAATTTTTTGCAGTTTTAGATGCAAAATTTCAAAGAAATAGATATATATCTGAGCTCCTCTTGAAAAATCACCCAAGTTAAAAAAAAATCGGTCGAATCAGAGTCCGGATGTGGGAGTTATCGTTGATTTAAAATCAACTATTTTTCAGAAATTTTGTGGCAGCGAGACAGTTTCAGCGCGAATCTAAGAGTCTAGAGCCTCCAGATAGTGGTTTAAAACACATAAGAAGATGCAAAATGATCATTCCATTTCCAAAACCAGGTTATAATAACTATTCTGAGTTATATTGACCGAGTTATGCCCATTTTAAATCTGGAGCAGCATTCGGAGCGGGTTCCCTTTGGAGACGTGCCCTCCCACCCCGCTTTAGTAGGCACCTGCTTCACATTCATCAGTTTCAACATAGCAGCGTTCGGCTTGGGTTATTTGGAGACGTGCCTCCCACCCCAAGCTATGTAAGCACCTGCTACTTCATCAATAATCAGCATCACGGTTATGGGTCAACCGCACAAAATCCATTTCATCAAAGTCCATTTGCTAGGCCACACACTGTTAGTAACACAGTTGGTCACAAGAATTACAGGGTATCTCTACCCTCGGATCTTTTTTTGTCATGGTTTTGGTTCATCCACAAACCCACACTTCATCGAAGTCCATTTACTAGGCCGCACACTGTCAATATCACAGTTAGTCACAAACATTACAGGGTATCTCTTTTCTCGGATCTTCGTTCATCACGGTTATGGGTTAACTACACAAAACCCTTCTCTTCAGTGGCTCTTCATATTCAACAAAGGCTTCCCAAGAGAGAACTTCACGCAATGGGGACCATTGCTTCTCAAGGAGGGAGGAATGATCCGAATGGAAAATGGCATCCAACCATGGTATTCATCTACCCATGTTATCCATCCACCCATGGAATTTACCCATGGTATTGTAAATGGCATCGACCCATGGTATTCATCCACCCATGATATTTATTCGCCCATGGTATTGTAAGTGACATCTATCCATGATATTCATCCACCCATGGTATGTATCCACACATGGTATTCACCCACACATGGAATTTACCCATGGTATTGTAAGTGGTATCTACCCATGGTATTGACCGATGATATCCACCTATGGTATCTACACATGGTATTGTAACTCAAAAAAGGCTATAAATAACAAGCCTCAGTTTGTAAAAGGACATATTTTCCACCACAATGTAGCTTCTACAGTTATTCTTTGTTTTAATAAAACAAGTTTCTTTGTGGTTTTATTTTATTTGTGTTCTCTCTTTTTTCTGGCTTTCTAGTTTTGCAGATCTTGTCAGATCCATTTCAAATATTTAGATCTTGGGGGTCTCCCCCCAAGATCTGGATCAGTGGTATCAGATTCAGGTTACGAATCCATGGGAATGAGGGTTTGAAACATATTTCAGTTTCAATGTTTTGCAGCAATCTTCAGCAAAATCCATGAATTGTTTTTGGGCGGCGAGTTTTCAGATCAGATCTGAAACTTTTGGTAAAAAATTTACAAAAACAAAGACCAGATCTGGATTCCTTGTGAAAAAATACTCAAATTCAAAAAAAAAATGGCCAAATTGGAGTTCGGATGAGGGAAATATTGCTGATTCAAAATCAGCAATGTTGAAGCAATTTTTCTGACGACAATTCATGGACGACGGCTCTCCTGTCATTTTTTGCAATTTTCAGTGAAAAATTTCAGAAGAATGGATATATATCTGAGCTCCTCTTGAAAATTCACCCAATTTCAAAAAAAAAAATCAGTCGAATCGGAGTCCGGATGTGGGAGTTATCGTTGATTTAAAATCAACTATTTTTTCAGAAATTTTGTGACGGCGAGACAGTTCCAGCGCAAATATGAGAGTCTAGAGTCTCTAGATAGTGGTTTCAAACATGTTAGAAGATGCAGAATGATCATTCCATTTCCAAAAATAGGTTATAATAAATATTCTAAGTTATATTGACTGAGTAATGCTCATTTTAAATCTGGAGCAGCATTCAGAGCGGGTTCCCTTTGGAGACGTGCCCTCCCACCCCGCTTTAGTAGGCACCTGCTTCACATTCATCAGTTTCATTATAGCAGCGTTCGGCTTGGGTTATTTGGAGATGTGCCCTCCCACCCCAAGCTATGTAGGCACCTGTTACTTCATCAACAATCAGCATCACGGTTATGGGTCAACCGCACAAAATCATTTTCATCGAAGTCCATTTGCTAGGCCGCACACTGTTAGTCACACAGTTGGTCACAAGCACTACAAGGTATCTCTATCCTCGGATCTTCATTTTTCATGGTTTTGGTTCATTCACAAACCCACACTTCATCGAAGTCCATTTGCTAGGCCCACACACTGTCAATATCACAGTTGGTCACAAGCATTACAGGGTATCTCTATCCTCGGATCTTTGTTCATCACGGTTATGGGTTAACTACACAAAACCCTTCTCTTCAGTGGCTCTTCATATTCAAAAAAGGCTTCTCAGGAGGGAACTTCACGCAATGGGGACCATTGCTTCTTAAGGAGGGAGGAATGATCTGAATGGAAAATGACATCAACCCATGGTATTCATCTACCCATGTTATCCATCCACCCATGGAATTTACCCATGGTATTGTAAATGGCATCGACCCATGGTATTCATCCACCCATGATATTTATTCGCCCATGGTATTGTAAGTGACCCATGGTATTCATCCACATATGGGATTTACCCATGGTATTGTAAGTGGTATCTACCCATGGTATTGGCCCATGGTATACACCTATGGTATTTTATCTCAAAAAAAGGCTATAAATAACAAGCCTCACTTTGTAAAAGAACAGATTGTCTACCACAACGTAGCTTCTACAGTTATTCTCTGTTTTAATAAAACAAGTTTCTTTGTGGTTTTATTTGCTTTGTGCTCTCTCTTTTTTTTTCTGACATTGTAATTTTGCAGATCTTTTCAAATCCATTTCAATTTTTTTAGATCTTGGGGGCCTCCCCCCAAGATCCGGATTTATGTATGTATCTGAAATAGATGCATCTGCGTCTATTTGACCCTCAAATATGGGAATGTTAAAATTTACTTGTACCTTAAAAGGAGTCGCGCCTCCAGAGTGGCTGCTGGATGCAGATGCGCCGCTAGTGGGCAGCCGTTGAAGGATTTGAGCAAAGTTATCCATCATCGCGTTCCTTTGTTTTTTGAGGGCCTCCTCGAGCAATATTTTGATATGATCTCCTGCTCCCTCATCTTTCTTTTCCTCCCCCATGGGTGTCCGTCGAGGTTTGCGAGGCTGATCTTGCAAAGGTTCCACCAGATCAAGCCCTAGCTCCTTATACCCCGACCTCGTTGGGGACATGCAAAGAAGGATCGAGAAAAAACAGACCGCTCTGATACCATTGATTCGGATCTTGGGGGGAGGCCCCCAAGATCTAAAAAGTTGAAATGGATCTAACAAGATCTGCAAAATTAGAATGCCAAAAAAAAAAAAAAGAGAGAACACACTCAAATAAAACCACAAAGAAACTTGTTTTATTAAAATAGAGAATCACTGTAGAAGCTACATTGTGGCAGAAAATCTGTCCTTTTAAAAACTGAGGCTTGTTATTTATAGCCTTTTTTGAGTTACAATACCATGTGTAGATACCATAGGCAAATACCATGAGTAGATACCACTTACAATACCATGGGTAAATCCCATGTGTGGATGAATACCAAGGGTGGATACATACCATAGGTCACTTACAATACCATGGGCGAATAAATATCATGGGTTGATGAATACCATGGGTTGATGCCATTTACAATACCATGGGTAAATTTCATGGGTGGATGGATAACATGGGTAGCTGAATACCATGAGTTGATGCCATTTTCCATTCGGATCATTCCTCCCTCCTTAAGAAGAAATGGTCCCCATTGCGTGAAGTTTATTTGTGGTTTTATTTTCTTTGTGTTCTCTCTTTTTTCTAGCATTCTAATTTTGCAGATCTTGTTAGATTCATTTCAACTTTTTAGATCTTGGGGGCCTCCCCCCAAGATCCGGATCCTCTCAAATCAAAAAATCAAGTAGACTCAAGGCGGTCCGTGATCTTCCCAGAATCACTCTACCTGAAAGTATCAAATGCAAATCTTGCTAATTCAATAAGAAAACCAGAGTAAAATTCAATGCCAAAGAAGGATCAACAAGTAAGCCTCTTGAACTCATACATACTGACGTATGTGGATCTATGAGGAAAAATTCACCCTGTGGAGAACAATACTATATTCTATTTATTGATGACTTCTCTAGAATGTGTTGGATTGGGTTAATAAAACACAAAGATGAAGCACTTGAAAATTTTCAGATCTTCAAAGCCCTGGTTGAAAATGAATTAGATCTAAAAATCAAATGTCTTAGATCTGATCGAGGAGGGGAATATATATCAGATGAATTCTTTGATTTCTATGAACAACATGGCATAAAATGACAATTTTTTGTAGCTGGAACCCCACAAAAAAATGGCGTGGAAGAAAGAATGAATAGAATAGTTCAACAAATGGCTTGTGCTATGCTTGATGATTCTGGAACACCTGATACCTTTTGGGGAGAAGCAGCACATACCGCTGTAAATATTCTTAACAAGGCTCATGTTCGTGTGAACAGTGATAAAACTCCTTATGAGCTCTGGTATGGTAATATTCCAACTATAAAGCATTTTATAGTTTTTGGAAGCAAATGCTTTATCAAGAACAATGATGAAAAACTTGGTAAGTTTGAACCTAGAGCAGATGAAGGAATATTTCTTGGCTATTCTTTTAGAATTAAAGCATATAAATGTTACAATAAAATACTTCAAAAGATTGTTGAATGCATTGATGTTGTAACTGATGAGTCTCTCTTAGCTCTAAGAAGGGAAATACCAATAAAAAATGAAGATGATGGTGATGAATATCTTCCTGCATCAAATAGCAACAATACAGAAGGTGAACCCATTGAAGCACCAGAAGAAGATCTATCTGAAAAGGCTCCATCCAGGTATGTTCAGAAGAATCATCTAGAATACCAAATTTTGGGAGAAAAGGGACCAGGTGTCCAAACAAGAAGAACTCTTGTAGGATCTCCTAGTTATCTAGCATTTCTATCCACTATTGAACCACAGAACGTCAATCAAGCTAGCAACGATGAATGTTGGATTCAAGCCATAAATGAAGAACTTGATCAGATTGAAAAGAATCATACTTTGGAATTGGTTCCAATACCTCATGATAAAAATGTTATTGGAATAAAATGGATATTTAAAAACAAGTTAAATGAAAATGGAGATGTTATTAGAAACAAAGCTAGAATTTTTTGTAAAGGGTATGCTCAACTAGAAGGTATAGACTTTGAAGAAACATTTTCTCCTGTAGCTAGACCTGAAGCCATAAGAATGTTTCTTTCCATTTCAAGCTTTCAACAATTCAAAGTTTATCAAATGGATGTTAAATCTTCTTTCCTCAATGGTGATCTAGAAGAAGTTTATATAGAACAACCAGAAGGATTCATTTTGGGAAATGATGAAAAACTTGTTTGCAAACTTAAAAAAGCTTTATATGGTCTCAAACAAGCTCCAAGGGCATGATAGTATCGTCTTGACAAATATCTTCATCAACAAGGTTTTTCAAAGGGATCTGCTGATAGCAAATTATACCCAAAAATTGAAAATGATAAACTATTGATAGTAGTTGTATATGTTGATGACATCATTTTTGGGAGTAATGAAGAGTTCATGATTCAGAAATTTTTTTCTGTTATGCAACAAGAATTTGAAATGTCTTTACTTAGGGAACTAACATTTTTTCTTGGCTTACAAGTGCAACAAGCAAAAAATGGCATATTTTATCACAAGCAAAATATCTTAAGCAAATTCTTAAGAAGTATGGGATGGAAGACTGAAAACATGTAAGTACACCAATGGTAACTAGGTGTAACCTCAGTTCTCATGATGATTCTCCCACGGTGAATCAACCAAAATACAGATCCATGATTGGAATTCTTCTTTATCTAACCGGGACAAGACCTGACATTATGCATGCAGTTGGGATTGTTGGACGATTCCAAGCTAATCCAAAAAAGTCACACCTTCAGGTTGTAAAAATAATATTCAAGTATCTACAAGGGACTCAAGACTTTGGTCTATGGTATCCAAAGAATGTTGATCTCACTCTTCATGCTTACACAGATGCGGATTGGGTTGGAAATGTTGATGATCGAAAAAGCACTAGTGGTGGTGCATTCTATATGGGGCCCCGATTGGTATCTTGGTTCAACAAGAAACAAAGTTCTATTGCCTTATCTACAACAAAAGAAGAATATGTGGTTGCTGCATCATGTTACACACAACTAATTTGGATGATGCAAACTTTACAAGACATTCAAATCAAATGCTCACCTCCCATCTCCATTTTTTGTGATAATACAAGTGTCATTAGTATCTCAAAGAATCCTATTATGCATTCCAAGACCAAGCACATTCCTATCAAGTACCACTTCCTACGTGAACAAGTGCTTGAACAAAAGGTTAAATTGTAGTATGTTTCCTCCAAAGAACAAGTTGCTGATATATTTACTAAACCTCTTCCCCGGGAAGCATTCGAATATCTCAAACAGAAGTTAGGAGTTGTCTCTGCCTCTCTGATCAAATATGCTTAAATTCAGAAGATTAAATTAGACATGTTGGTTTCATAAAGGTGAATCGCGTATATACACGAGTTTCTGTGCATAAAACCGCGTATGGGTTTTGCTGACAGATATTCTCTGGGTCAGCATTCCGACCAGATGTGGCGTTGTTCGGTAATCTCAGTTTTGATCCTGTATTCATCTTTTTGTATCATTATCTGATATTTATCTCCTTGATATAGATGCTTTAATGAATAGTTTGTTGAAAGTGTTCAGGATGCACAAGCTTAGGGGGAGCACCTGCCTTGTTGAAGAAGATGCATTGTTGGCATTTTGATTTGGTTTTTGATTTATGATTTCTCTCTTGAGATATTTTTTGTCCTGGTTATAAAAAGCCATTTCTGTAATTTAATGCAAAAGGAAATGTTGAAACTCATGATGCAAATTGTTATTTTCAGTCATGTGAGGACTTTGTCAAATTGTAAACCCACTTGGTTGGGTAGTTGAGTCAAAATTTGTAAACCCACTTGGTTGGGTAGTTCAGTCAAATATGTAATTCCACTTGGTTGGATAATTGATGTAAGTATGATTCCTTGGTGATAGGAAAGGTCATACTCGGTTGAGTTATAGATTCATGTACTTCATTGAAAAATATTTTTGAAGATTCAGCATGAACTCAGGGGGAGCATGATCAATACAGTGCACATCAGGTCTGCAAAGCTCTTCTTTATACAAGGAAAGAGAAACCTTTTTTTGGTGTTAATCCGCCCTTTGCCCTTGATGAAAAAGGGGGAGATTATTTTGATGTTTTAATAATGGTTATGATTAATTTTTTTATCTGTTGTGGTGATTAAACACCATCATGGTTGCCATCAAGTCCAAAGGGGGAGATTGTTGGCAATATGATGCAATATGTTGTCCTTGATGGCAACCTAATTGATGAAGTTGTCTTTGATGGAAACCTACTTGATAAGTTGCCTATGGTAAGCAACCTATGTGTTAAATATGTAAAAATGATGTTTCTACAGGTCAGTTCAGATGTGACAGAGAAAGGAATTCTAGTAAGTGCCAAAAAAATGAAACAGGAAATATTTCTCAATGTATACGCAGGTTTGATGAAGGGAACCCGCGTATGGATGCAATTTATACGCTACTTTTATGAAGGCAACCCACATATACATTCAGAATTAGTATATACGCAGTTTTTATGAAGCTAAGTCACGTATACACGCGGATAAGAACGATCCAAGTCGTGTATGCTTTTTGCGCTCTAAAATTATGATACCAAGAGGCATTACCATGGTATTAGCCCACAGTATTGAGCGTTGTATTGTATATTTGATTACGTCCAAGAATACCATCAATAGTTGTGTCGTTTTGACTCATGGTATTAGTAAAGGCTAAATGTATATAAGGAGAAGAAGATCATAGTGCAAAGTGTGCATGAGTAAGGGTTGTTACTGAATAATTTTCTCTAAGGTATATCTGCATGGGATGAACTCTATTTTAATTTATAGATATAAGTCTATGATGCACCCATGGATACAATGATGGTTTAGGATCTCTAGATCTGAAATGACTATGCTCTTGTGTGATCCATTGAAGAGATGATTAGATCTATGACCTGGCGCAAGTTTGCTGAATTCAAGTGAAGAAATCTGGGTAAGTTATATGGATCTAGTTCATTCTGCAAAGTTTATATTTACATATTTATACGTTAGTTCATCTTAGTAAAAGCATGTATATACGCAGGTTTTCTTCAGAAAAGGAACGTATGGCAGATAGGGTTTTATGAAGCTTATTGCAGAGGTTTTTCTGTTATTCCTGCTATTTGTCTGTTGTCTATCAATGAAGTCTTCATGTAAATCTGGGTTGTTTGAATACTGTATATGCTGCTAAGTTGATTATGTACAGATCTTATCAATGAGAGAATAAACATGGTTGATGGTGATTAACTGATGAAGGGTTCTGCATTTCTAAAGATATCTGACTGAAAGCCTCAGATCTAGATCTGAGAATGATTACATTATGAAAAACAGTATTCATAGAGCTATACGCAGGTTGGTGTTAAGGAAAGTGCGTATACACGCGGGTTCAGTGAAGCTAAGTAGCGTATGCATTTTAAGTTGATGAATGTTCAGGGTTGAGTTTGTATCTACATATTTATTCTGAATTTTGGGTTATTTCTGAGTTCTAGTTAGAGTGGTCTCACTGTTCTGATTGAATTATTGGGTAAAGTTCATGGTTGTTGATGTTTATGAAGAGTTGTGTTGATGTTTTTTGATCCAATATGAAAATTGATGAAACGTGGTCTGGAGTGGTTTTGAGGGTTGAAGCCTTCAGTATGGAAGTAGAAGCTTCCTACCAATAGAAGCTAGTGTTCTAATTACGGGGTTGAAGCTCCCTTCCAATAGTGGCTGGTAAACTAGATTAGGGGGTTGTAGCTCCCTTCCAGTAGTAGCTGGAAAACGAGAGAAGGTTGTAGCCTTCTGCAGGTAGATGCCTGTGTACTTATATGAGTTTGCATCAGTACAATATTATAAACAATTTTTCATATAATAAATATTGAAGATAGAGACAACAGAAGTGGTGGTTTTCTCCCAAATTGGGTTTCCACCTTAAATATTGGTGTTCATGTGTGTTGCTCTAGTGTGAAGATTTATACTACTGTTACTGCACATATTTACTGATTATCTAACAGATGCATGACTGGTAAACTGAGTTAAAGGTTTTTCTTGAAAATTATTTATAATCTGCAAAATTTTATCAGTATATGCTAGTTTCTTTTATTATATACGCAATTTGGGTTCATCAAAGCTGCGTATGGAATTCTGTAAAGGAAAAGTTAAAATATTTTCAGTAAGCTCTAAATAATGATTCACCCCCACTCTTAGTATTTTTCCCAACAGTAGGTGGGTTATTACCAAAATTTACATTCTTTTATTTATTTATTCCATTAAAAGAAACAACATATCTTTGTCACCTATCATATTCTTTGAACATCACCTATCAATGTACCATATATTTTCTTGATCTCCCGCATAAAATGGTAGACCATAATTTTTAATGTCTGGATTTTTCTTTTTCCATACCTTCGGTGGTATTGTATTTTGATCATGCTGGTAAGATGGTCTCATTCTACTTCTGCATTCAGTTTATTTATGACCAAATTTATTGCAAAGAGAACATTAAATTTCCTCTTGAAGTGGTGAGAAAACATTATAAGAAGATTTCTTTGCCTTGATCTCATTATTTTGTTTTCTTGCTTCTCTAGTCATAATAGTTTTACAAGCAACACAATGAACAACTTTGTAACCAAAATTGTGAAAAGTGAAGCATTGACCATTGAATTAAGAATACCTAGGAGTATAATACCTTATTGAGTAGATTTCCCTTTGATTATGGTAAATTTTTTTTGTATGAGAATTATTTTCTCCTTCATTATTTTGCCGAGAACTACAATTATGATGATTGCTTCCTTTTACTACATTAACGTAGATTCTTGTACCTATTTCAAAATATTTCATAGTTTTTTATGCTTCACCATTTGGATGGTATCCAAGACCTATCTTGATTAGAGGATAATGTTGTACTTCGATGCTTTCTTCTAAAGTATTAGATCCTTTATCAAATCTAAAATTTGGAGCCCTTGTTTTCTCAAGTTCCTTTCTTAGACCCAATATTTCAAGTTCTAAATTTTCACAGTGGCTTTCCTTTTCTAGAACTTATTTCTTCAAAACTTCTTCAACTAATTTAGCTTCTTCTGGACATATTTTTAGCTGATTTATTTCATCAACAAGAGTATTTTCCTTATACATGCAGATTTACTTTTCTTCTAGAGCATCCATAAAGACATCATCAGAATCATATACACTTTTTTTCTTCAAATTCCATAAGAAATTGATAATCTTGATTAGATTCAACATCCTCATTATTGGAAGAATATCCACTATCTTTATGAGTATAAAAAAAATTCTTGCTATCAATAAGTCTTTTAAAATTCCATTTTAGAGCATTCTTACCTTTCAAATGATTTTCTTTATAAGGAAATTTAGCAGCATAGTGGCATACCCTTCCACAGGAAAAACATTTAAAAGGAAGCTTACCTCTAAATCTGTCAGTTCCTACCTAAAGTTTCTTCACAAAATTCGCTTCTTCTTCGTCTGAAATGTAATCTATTTCCTTAAGTTATTATGTTTCCTTTCATTTTTATGTAGCTTTGAATGTTTCTTCTTTGATATCTTATGGACCCCTTTTTCTCATTTCATAAGCTATTAAAATCCCATGGAGATGTTCAATAGTGAGATTATTCAAATCCTACATTTCTTCAATGGAAGAGACTTTGGAATCGAACTTCGAAGTTAGAGATCTTAGAATTTTCTCAACAATAGTATAATATTTTATTTCATCACCAAGATTTTTCATTGAGTTAACGATATCATCTACTCTAAGGAAAAAACTTGCAATACTTTCATCATCATGCATTCTAAGAGTCTCATATTGAATTATAAACATTTGAAGTTTAGTGCCTTTTACTTTAGTGTCACCTTCGTATATTTGGATAATCTTGTCCCATATAGCCTTTGTGATATTCAGTTGCATGACCTTCACAAATTATGATTCACCCAAGATTCCTAAGAGAGAATTGACTTCCTTTGCATTGTTCTCATATTGTTTCTTCCCTCCTTCAATGATTTCCCATACATTAGCTCCAATAGACTACAAATATGATCTCATTCTGACTTTCCAAAATACAAATTTAGTTCCATTAAACAAAGGTGGTTTGATTTAAGGTACTACCTCTTAACTGATCATCTTTATGGATCTCCCTTTAAGTGATTAAGCTTCTTCTCAGGGACATACTCTGATACCAATTGTTGGGAAAAAATATTGAGATGTGGGGTGGGGGGAAGGGGCGGTGAGGGAATGATCAGTATTTATAACTCACTTTAACTTTTCGTTTAATTATTATGTTTTCTATATGATATTTTTCTTTATGCAACCAACGTATGTACGCAACTTTAGTGAAAGAAAACAACATATGTCCAGTTAATCAATTCTTCATAAGTTCCATCAGATCTTTATCTTTCACCAATGCATTATTAGTTTCATCAGACATATAGTATGCATTAAATAACAAAATAAATCATCACACATAAGAAACACAAAAACACATGAGAAAACCATGACTTTTAGGTGCAAATATAATGTGGGAGAAAAACACTCTCATCGTGATCTTTATCTTCTTTCTTATTTATAAAGAAAATCTTCTTACAATCTTATACTGGAGCAGACTCTTACTAGTACGTATGCACCCACCTACAGAAGGATATAACCTTCTCTCATTCTCCAACACCCATTAGAAGGGAGCTACAACCCCCTGAACTTGTTTACTGGCTCATAATAGAAGGGAGCTCCTACCCCATTTCTGAAGGCTGCAACCATCAACTCCTTATGGACCACTTTTCAAAATATTTCAATTGGATCCACATGTCAAAAAATAATCAGACAATCTATAGGCCACCTTTTAACATATTTTTAAACTGGACCCATATCAACAATAAATTCAACTTGAAGCACTAAATCCGAGACATTGTAACATTGAAAATCAATTGAATTTATGAAGCATCAAATCACTGAATGTAGACCCCAACCAAAAATAACAAACAAAAAATTATGTATGTGACTGTATTGAATAAGACTCGTGTATGTACGTGCTTCTCCATATAACACTTGCGTACATATCTTAAACTGTCGCAAATTGAATCATGAATAACTGCAATGCTAAATCAATTATTGAATGATGCATTCAATCAATCATACAAGTCTATTGAACCAATCATAGATCACAAAAATGTAGCATCCTAACTAACCAATATTTCAATCATGAAAAACCCACCCAATCAATAATTTCAGACATATATCATTAATATAAAGACATCATCAACAGAAAACAACAACCAAAACATAAATTATCAAATGTCATCATTAAGCGAGACTACAAAATCCTAGAACATATACGCGACTTCCATGAAACATATCAGTGTATGTACGTGACTACCATGCATAACACCCATGTAAAAATATCAATATACTGAATATATTCGTAGAAATTATACACGACTACCCAGAATTAGATATGTGTATGTATGTGACTATACAAAAACAAACCTTTGTATAGATATGAAAAATTTCGCTGCAAAAACACAACTTCACTCTCTGACCTTTACTATCAAAACTACAAATTTTTTAATACAAAATCAATATAAGCATAAATCTATCATTGTTATTTACTTAGACATTTGTAATGAATAAATCAATCAAGCATATATATCAACATACTTTAGATCTTTTAGATCTGAGTCTTCTCATTGCTCCCTGGTGCATACTTGTTTGAGATCAAATCATTCATAGACACCCCAATACTTTCACACACAACACCTTGATATCCATATCTTTATATAGTATTTTCCTTAGCCAATACCTCAGGTAAAAACCTTGGTAGTGTATTTAGTATTATTTTATGGGTTCAAATAACCATTATCGCTTTGATTACTATGGGCCAATACCATGGTAATCATTAGAGAACTTTTGAGGTCTAAAATGGGCCTCCTAAGAAAAATGCACAACCAAAATAAACTTTACAAGAACCAATAGGATTCAAGATTATGATGTCAACCATGGGAGATGATTCACCATTTTTGGGGTAAAAAGGTAAATAGATTAAAAGATTAAAAAATAATAAAATAATAAAGTTACTTTTTCAACTTGTACGTTCAACTTATCTCCCTAAGGTTTTACTCAAATTTTGAGTGAGGGTACTCATCGGATGCAAAATTTAATTCCTCATCCAAGGATTACCCATGTTACGTACTTTCGATGGACTCTTCTACACGAAAAATGAGAAATACATGAAAAATTGTGATTGCAATCACAATTTTTTATGTATTTCTCATTTTTCGTTTAGTAGGGTCCATCGAAAGTATGCAACATGGATACTCCTTGTATGAGGAATCAAACTATGCATCCAATGAGTGTTCCCACTCGAAACTTGAGTAAACCCATAGGGAGATAAGTTAAAAATATGAGTTGAAAAAGTAAGTTTTTTTCTTTTTTTCCCTCTAAAATTTGATGATGTAATCTAATATTATTTTATTATTTCCACCATTATTTTACAATTTCCTTGGGAGACCCATTTTAGAACTCAAAATTCCCCTAATGGACCCCTGGTATCCATATTACCATGTTTCAGATTTAGTACGCGACTTTAATTCACAAGAATTGCGTATGTACACAATCCTTCTTCACAGGACCCGCATATACTTTCTCAAACTTGACCTTTATCATCCATCTATCTCTGAACTGTCAATTCTATGTTCATAGCCTCAGTAGCATTTGTACCAATCTTCATGAGTTCCATAATCATCATGATACCACAATGTTGACATCTTTATTAAGTAGGTTTCCATTAAGGACAACACATTAGCCATAATTCCAACAATACACTACTCTACCCACCCTATTTAATCCGTGGGAGTCAATGTCAATTTTTCCCTCCTGCACCAAACATGTCATAACAATTGTATGTTTGTGATTATTGATTGGTTCTCTAAGATGTCCATTTTGGCACCATGCAAGAAGAGTATCATAGTTAGCCACTTCTAAACTCTTCTTTGAACATGTTTGGGTTCAATTTGGACTACCTCAAACCATTATTTTATATAGGGGTATTAGGTTTATCATTACCTTCTAGTCTAGCCTATGGTTTCCAATTAATCCCAAGTTGACCAAATTGATTTCTTTTCAACCCTAAAAAATAGATAAACAAAGATGGTAAACATGATGATTGTGCATATCTTGTGCATTTAAAATTCCAGGCATCCATATACATGGGATGAAACCCTTCTATATGTTTAGCATAGCTATAAAAAATCCCTCTACAACTCTATTGTCCATAGTCTTTTTCAGCTGTGCTTGGGGTTCCAACCATTGACCTCCATTGATGTATCTTTGCCAATTACATCTTCATCGATAGAGTCCTCCCATGTTTATACTTAGGTATATGAAACAACCAAATTTTTTGAATAGATCTAACACCTATAACAATGGGTTCATGATATCCTACAAAAAGTCAGTGCCAAGTACAAAGTAGTGACATGACTAGCATCAAGTTTTAGACAAGTTTCAAGTTGGTGAGAAGGTGTGGTTGATTTTATAGAAATATAGTCTCACATGCTCCCACAAGAAGCATAGACCAGTCCAATATGGACCTTACACAATCACAAAGGCTATGGGTAAAATGCTTTTCAGTTGAGTATACCCTCTTTCCTTGGCTTGTACCTAGTAATTAATGTGGAGTTTTTTTTACCATATTTTCAACCTCTATTGAACACTTTGGAGACAAATAATTATTTTTCCTCCATATAACTCAATCCTAATTGCATTAAACAAGATAAAATGGATTGGATTATGGACACCAATATAAAGGAAACTTGCCACCAGAACATACATCTATATTGGGTTGTCAAAGAAAAGTATCTTCTTCACCAAGGAAAGTGGTTCATTAAGAGCTAAATTTAGTATAAGTTTCCCCATATGATGAAGGAAATTGACACAATGATACTATTAATTCCTAGAGGGGTGAGGAATGATCTAGGTGGGTAGCAATAGTGACCCACCTCTTCCATTGACTTAACAATTCTTAATATTCTTAGTAGTTTTTCTATGATTTTTTGGTCTCAAACTAACCACCTCAGGTTCTGAAAAAATTTCAATGCTTCATCTTCTAGGGATATGGTTTTGTACTTTTATGGCTCTTTTTTATGTTAAAATACCATTCTTTCAACCACTTGTAAGATATTTTGTGAATGAGAATAACCACCATCTCTTTCTCTCTTCAGAGATAAGCCACCACCATTTTAGCAAATTTTTGTGTTCTACAATATTTTGTTATTTTATTATAGAAGTTTTGTTTTAACTATATTATTGTGATATTTTCTATATTAATCTCTTTGAGTGTGTTTCATTTTCTTTCCTACCTTTCATTTAGTTCTTTGCACAACCTAGATCAATACTTAGTCTTTCTCTCTCCCCCTCAGAGTCACTATGGTTTCTTCATATTCTTAGAGCATATTGAACTCTAAAATTATGGTTTTATCCATTAGAGAATTGAAATTGGTGTTTTGAAGTGAAACCCTAGAATTCATTTAGTGAAGAAGGAGAAGAGGGAAACATGTATTTCAACAAAGGACTTGTTTGAGTGATTCATGCATATTAGAACTCCTTGGTTGAGCTAAGGTTTTCATTGTTTTCCCTCTCTAGGATTTTAGAGAGCCAATGGATTGCACTACTGTTGTGATACGAATATTAATGAATATTAATAATGTATAGTCTCATATTATGCAAATTAATGAAGTTTCTAGTTTCCAATACTTGTGTAAATTGCAGATTTGATTTCTACAACCTAAGTTCTTCATGCTTAATAGTATAAAATTGTTTATGAGTCTTTGATTTCATATAAGTAAAGAGAAACTATATTAAGTAATTTAGCATTGTAATTAAGAATATAAGGGTTGTTTTCTTGGTGTATTTACTAGTGTAAATCCGAGTTTTCAAATCTAGTTTTTGCATGATAAGATTAACTTAGATGGGTGAAACTCATCGAAACATTTTGGTATCTTTTCTCCTTGGATTTTCTAGAAGTTTGGATTGATAAGGTTTCAAATATTGTCCACTTCCACTATTATTGTGTTTTATATTTCATAACATCGCTAGTATTAAAAAATCATAGGATTAAGATTTGAGAAATATCTAGTTAAGAAGTAAAATTCATGAAATTCAAATTTTGATAAATTTCCACATGATACTAGAGGATTTATCACTGAAATACTCTAGGAGTAAGAGGGAGTGTGTATTTTAATTGGATATGACTCAGCCTTGTTGATGTCATTGGGTGTGAAACCCTAGGTTACTTGTAAAAACCACCTTGACTGTTGGAAGGGTTGCTTCTTTTTCTTATTGTGAATTTTCCATGAAGGATAAGGTTTTCATCTCTTTCTTATCTTTTGACATTATGTCTAGCATTTGATGTTATGTGGATAGTGGAGCTTCTAGATACATGTCATATGAAATATATTTCTTCAATAGGATTTAGGAGCAAGAGGGAATCATCAGTGTGGAGCTTGTGATGGTTCCACTTATATTGTGGGAGGAGTTAGCTCTATTTCTTTTTAGATGTCTTCAGGTGAAGACCATTGGTTTGCTGTAATATTTTCTTCGGTTGGATCTTTGTAAAGTAGAAGAGAAGTATTTCTTAGGTAAGAGAATTGCATCTTGGAAATATTAAAGAAATTCCACTTGTAGGATTGAAAATGCTCATCTATACTATGAAAACAAATATAAAGCTCACTTGAGATGTGGGGGTTGATTTGGTTGACCCATCATTATACATGGTGTTGATTGCTTCTTCGGTGCATCTAAGCAATACCAAGTTGTATATTTTCTATGTAGTGAATATATCAAGTCAGTGCTAGTTGCTTCACAGGAGTCACACTAAGAGTTTAGCAATCATTTTCTCAACTATATAAATGGAAAATCTCATTATGACATTAAGTGCATAGGAGGTGATGGTATATTACTCCATAGATTTCGTGATTTAGTTTGAGTTAGTGGCATTGGTTCTTGAAAGAATGTTTTTAGTTTTGTTTTAGCTTGGGATTAGATTTGATATCCCAATTTATTAGGAAACATATAAAAACTATTCCATTGAATACAACACAGAAACACTATATAGCAACAAGTTCAACTAGTTTTTAGGTAGTGTGGCTTTAGAAGTTGGTGATATAGAATCATAACTTTCATCATTTCTCCAAGCATATTGACATTCAATATATGTAACAGATCCATCTTGAGACCTATTTATTTTGAAAGTAATTGTAATTACATTGTTAAATGATTGTGTCAGCATGGTTTCATCACTATAATGATGAGATGAACTAGTTACACTAGGAAAATTATGTAATATTTCTCTATTAACTAAAATGGTGAGCAATTGACTTGGAATGCTATCACTGATATCGACTATGATATCACAAGTGGAAAAACAGTGAGGGGTTTGTGGGAACTATCTCATCAAATCCATGCCATGAATTTTGAATTCAAATATGATCCTTTTCCCTCTTTCCCACGAACTCATTTATTTTCAATGACCTAGTTGTTGGAGCAATCACCTCATAACTATGGAAGATGGGATGGAAGCTAAAATGTTGCTTCAAAATTTTATCAAAGGAATGCATTGATTAAATTCCTTCAAATTTGAAAGTTGAAACATAGCTCTACTTGAAAGAATAAGGTAGACATGAGGGTTGTACAGTAGCAGAATGCATTAAATGTGGAAAATCCTAGAAAGGGAAGAAACCCATGTGAAATTTCCACGATTGTAATTAATGGGATGAGTACATTCCTTGGAATTTGGAAATTGACACATAGATCTAATTGGAAGAATAATGTAGACACGAGGTTGTACATTATCATTGAATGTGGAAAATACTATAAAGGGAAGAGACCCATGTGAAATTTCCATGATTGCAATTACATGATATTATTCACCCAACTTGTGTAGTTTATTTTTAAATTACTTTTGCAAATAACGAATAATTCATAATTGCAATATTCACAAATAAAATATGTTGCAGAAGACAAAATATTGGCACTGAGAAAATATGCACACACAAGAAAATATGACACTATTATTTTTGGACAATTGTCCTTAGAAAAGCCCCGAAGAGAAAACTAGTGTAGCAGATGAGGGTTTTATTATTATTCATCAATTTAGGAGAAATTACAACTAATTTAATTTCGTTGTTGATAAATTTTGGAAGCATGTGTATTATGATTGAAGAGCCCTTCAATATCGACATTTCGAGTGAACACTTCACGCCTCTCCAAGAAAAAAAAACTCAGTGTAAGATAGGAAGAGTGCAGGTTCAGAATATATATAACAAAGGAAAAATCTAGCCGTTGGAGATAGTCAACAAGAAATATGAAATTAGTTAAATTCAAAATTAAAATATATTAATTAAGTTATTATCTGTTATAGAATTAAGGGAATAATTTGACTGGGTCCAAGAGATAAATTAAATTAAGAATTGACTTATTTTAAAAGAGATTAAATAAATGAATAATTTAATATGAAATAATTAAATAAATGATCTAGGTGTTAGGGAAATGGAAGGGAGCCTTGGAGATTTAAATTAAAAAAAAAAAAGGAAATAAATGAATTAAGAAAAATAACTTAAAGTAAATAATTTATTTAAAAAGAAATATGATAGGCGGGTTTATAAAATGAAAGAAAGAAATATAATAGGATTGAATGGATGAATTATATAATGCATTAAAGAATAGATAAAAAGGGGGAATAAACTTGAAGAAATGGTAGAGGATATGGAGAGATAAATTAATGATTTGGTAGGATGAATTAATCAAATTAGGAAATCTTAGTATAAGGAGTTAAATTAAAATAGATTAGGAATCAATAATATTAAGGATAAATAAGATAAATGACATTAAATATGAATAAAATAAAGTAAAAAGGGTGGGGTGGGGGGGAATTAAAACAACAAAAATTGAAGATTGAATCAATAAAATTGAAGAGGGGGGGGAGGGTGGAAGGGAAGAAGGCTTAGCCTCTTAAACATCATAGAGACTAGAATACCTATCTACTGCTACCAAAATATAAAAATCCCTCTTAGCAAGGAATTTTCTCTCCACTATACCCATTTTCTCCCTGAAGTAGACAAATTCTTCCCTCCCCAATGCCTTCATGAGTATATCAGCTACCTGATAGTCTGTGGGAACATTTTTAAGTTGAAGTAATCCATGTTTTACATAATCTATGATTCACCTGCTACATGTTGTAACTGAACAATCATGTATTATTAATGTGCTACTAAGATCTCACACTATTGATGTCCCTGCGTCGAAGTCTGTCTAGCTAAAATTGGACCTTGCTCTTTGTAACTAAAAAATTCACACTGCCTTCCTCCTACCTCTGCATTGTTGGAATCACTGCACCTGCGTGTTTTGATATCTAACTGGTTTACTGATTCAATGCAACTGGCAATGCAACTGTCTCTTGAGTGTCTAACTGCACCTAGATGGCTCTGAAATTTCTCTCAAGTAACTAATTTTTCCTTGTTGGCCTTTCAATCCTCTTGCTACTTTAAATCTTAGGCTCCCATAGTAAAGGTAATGGTCCAACTGAGGAACACACAACAAATAGATTTGATCTACTGATCAAGCCCTCCTTGGCTATGATATAGATCTCCTTCCTACTACTCCCTCAGGCCCTACTCGATATGACATATTAGATTGTTAGATTGCTCCTTGTCCTAGAGGCATTGTTTCTATCAATGTGAATTCATCCTCTAACTTGGTGGAAAAATACTCGAACTATGTTGAAGTTGCGGTCTACTTCCCCTTGTTGTACTTCTTCCTCTTCAGAAACTGACTATTGTAGTGACCATGTTCACCACATCTAAAGCACTTGACCTTTGATAATTCCTTATTCTTCTTTTCTCCTTTAGATTCATGTCCCGGGCTAGGTCCTTTCTCCACTTTTCTCTTTCCTGCAAAAGTGATGTTCTCCTTCTCCTTCTCTACCTTTGGTCCCTTGCCACTGCTTCTAGTAGTAACATCAATGAGACTTAGCCTCCACTCCTCCTGAGTGAATTCACTCTATATAAGTTCTGAATCTGGAAGCTTATCACGTCCAATAATCACCTGAAAAATGGTTTTCCATTCCTTGGTAAAACCGTTGTAACCACCCCTCCCACAATTACCCACTTTCACTGACTTCCTAGGGTAAACATGAGTTGAGGTCTACTATGACATGACTCAACCTCCTGAATACAAGTAAGGAAGTGGAATCGACAAACCGAAAATTTATTAACCTTCCTCGAGAGATACAGTACCCAAATAAGCTAAACAACCACTCTAGGTGCCTAGACCCTTAATCAGACTTCTTTTTCACTGACCTAAGCTTCCAGTCGCATGCATAAGCCTACATCCATGCAACTATAGACCTCCATTTGCATGCATAAGCCTGCAAGGTAGTGACTACAATCCCAATTTCTCAGTTTTGAGCATGCAACGATGATATTTGTGCCACCTTTTCAGGGCTAGACTCCAAATCTGTTGGTTTTAAACCTGTACAGAAATTATCTGCAAACGAATCTCAAAAACAGAAAATAAACAATAGCAAGAGCATAAAACATTAAATAGATAAACATAGATATTTTCCCCTAGATCCCAAATCGGGACGACCAGCTTGATTTTTCATTATATTCTTTTTAGTGTTACAACACATATATATACATGCTGAAGCATACATAAACCCCATCCAGAACATAACTGTAGTTCCCTTGATCGGATCTACAAAATACCAGGGGCCAAAAACCATCATGCCCCAAAACCATGTGCAAACCCATGCACAAAACCATGGGTGGGTCTGCCCACCGTAAAATAAGGACCAAACATTTTTTCCCGGGGCACTGCCCCAGACCCCAACAGGGGGGACTGTCACCCCCCCTGTGACCCCCCTGCTACGCCCGGCGCAACGTACAGGTGGTGCTATCGCCCCCCCTGTGAACCCCCCATGCGTGACTAATCGTGGAAAGAATATAACACATACCCAACATTCTCCCACTTGTTGTTTTCTTTCCGCAGGGGGCCATAGGAGAGTTGCGTCATTAGCCCAGCTTTGCCACACCCATTCTTTCTCTACACCAAGAGAACTTCTGAGTGCTCACAAACTACATCAATGCATCTGCAACATTCTTCAAGGTGTCCACCTTTACTAGCAACACCCTTTTAGCCTCAACCATATATCTCACAAAGTGATATTGAACATCAATGTGCTTTGTCTTTGAATGATAAGCAGAGTTCTTAGCCAAGAAAATTGCACTTTGGCTATCACAGTCTATCCTTATAGTTGTTACACAGCATTTTGACACTGTCCCTGCAATCCCCAACTCGCACAATGGAGGGTCGTTTCTGTGACCAATACGTAGTGTCATGCTTTGCAAATACCATTCTTGCATCCCTTTTGATGAAAAAAACATTCTTCTTGTTGACATTTCCCTAAGTAGAGCTGTGAAAATCCCTATTTTTTCCTTGGCGCGAGTAGCCCGTTACATCCTCGTGCCGACCAGGAAATTTAGCAATAAGCTCGCGCCACTTGGTGCTCTGTGCCAGTTAGACACCCGCGCCAAGCTGTTTATGGAATTTTTTAAAAAAATAGAGGTGGAGGTTCCATTCCAACCACCTCGGGGATGAGTCATTGGGAGTGGTTGAACTAAAACAACCACGGACTCCTTCCTTTAGTTAGTAGTTTCCACCTCCCTTGGAACTCTCCTAAAGGATAGGAATCCCTCCCACCTTTGTAGGGATCCCAACCTCCTCTCTTCCCTCTATATAAGAAACTATCTCCTTTGGTAGAAGCTAGCTGAACGACTAAATAGCTGGACTAAGAGAATTATACTATAGCTACGCTGCTAGAGGAGATAGAGTAAGAAAGATTATGTTGAGAAAGCTCGAGTCGATGACTTCTAAGAGAGCCCAAGTCTGAATTCCCTGACTGACAGTTGAGACACGTTTCGTCTGAACCCCGCTGGAGGAGATTGCGACATCAAAGCATCTATTGTACTCTTCCTTCTACTCATTAATATACATGACTACTGTTTGGTTCCACTATTGTGTTATGATGTTTATTTGATGTGATATGTTTAGCCCTCTTTGACTGGCTAATAGTTGTGAGTGAAACTATTATGTTATATGTTGTTCTTGTTCTTTGTCTTATGTGCAGGTATCTGAGCATGACAGCAAACGGATTGTGACTTGCCAAGGTAAGAGTGAGAGACCACTAATCTTTTTACAACATCGACAACGTTGGATTCAAGGTAGGTCAATCTACCATGTTTTTGGTTCATTCATTAACTAGGAAGCAACACTTTAGCGTGTCCTTTTGTTACTAGACCCACCCTAGGGCTAGAGGGATCGTCTCTGTCCGCAGAGAGGATTTACCTTCATAACAAATTGGCAACTCCGCTGGGTAGTTTTTTTTTAGTTTGTCACTCTTTGAGGTCTTAGTCATTCGATGGATTTAGTCGACCAACCATTCCCCTGTTTGTTCCTATTTTTTTCATCAATTATGATCTTTTAGTTTTTTCTTAAAGTGGTGAGTCTGGTCTTGGTTGGGAAAACTTATTTGTATTTTCCTGTTCAGGCATTGGCGCTTTTATTTTTCTAACAGTAGCACCGATTGGCGCTAGTTTTCAGTTAGCAACCTGCGCTAAATGGCCATTGGTGCTAGTTGTCAGTGAGCAGGTCACACCAGTTGGCGCTAGTTTCACCCACAAAAGTCGTGCCAATTTCAAGGTGTGTGAAAAATTGAGGTTTTTCCCCTAATTCCTCCACCAGTGTGTCTTTCCCTTCTGTTCTTTTTCTCTATATGATTTAATCGTTCTCCCCTCTACTTTTTCACTTATGAGCATAGATTACATTTCTCATTTTTCAACTAAAAAGTCTTCTTTCTATGATTTCTTGATGTAAAAGGGAATGAATGCCTTGTTTTGAGCCCACACTTTGGAAGTCCTCTTTTTCTTGAACTCTTATGTCTTGTAGCTTTTTGAGGAATTTTGTTACAAAGCGTTCAAAGCAACGATTGAATTCTTAGTGTTTGTTTTCATCCCTTTTGCATTCATCCTTCCATTAAGGAAATTTAAGTTCATTTAGTTTTCGTCTCATAGTTTTCTTTTCGTTAAAATGCATTAGATCACATTGCATTGAAAAGCATTTTTTGAGATCCATCATTGAACTTTGATTACATTGTTTAATGATTGAAAGCTAAAAACTACATTGAGTGCATTCTCTTTCATTAAAAGCATGCATTAAGTAGATTCTCATTCATCGAAAAATGCATTGAGTGCATTCTTATTCTTTCAAACAAAAAATGAAATTTTCCACAGATTACAATTGCATAGTTTTCAAAAGAGGATTTTTCATAGATTACATTGCATAATTCGCATCGTTGAATGTTTTATATTACTTTTGGATAGTGAAAGTCATCTAGTTAGGAAAAAGTTTCGTTTGCAGTGTTGTTGTTTTTTGCATCATTGTTTGAGACTCTTCCCTTAACTAGATAGCATTCATCGAATTGAAAGATTTCTTTCCTCAGATAGTTTTCATCTAGGAATTTGAGCCTACACATTCGATAGGGCCTTGAAACCGAGACATAATTCAAGATCAACTTTAAAATTTATTGAATTAACCTAAGGAAGCATTGAAACCTAACAAAACGTTTTTAGTGCTCTAGGCTAGAGACATGTTCCGGCGTCTTAAAACCTAGTAGTTGTCGTTCGCCATTTGGCTCTAGACAGCGCTAGTACGGACTTGTGCTCCCCGTGCCATCGAGTATATAAAGGGAGACCCCTCTAGATTGCAATCCTTTTATCCATAGGAAGCCGAGTCTGCCGCCTTGTAACTATGATACATCGAACACAACATTCGGGGAGACTACCTACATGTACGTTAAGTCCTTGGTCATTTCTCTTTCATTTGATAACCAAGGTGTATATGGAAGTTCATGGAAACTTCGTACACCCTCTTGCTTAGAGTACCTGAGTAGTCATTTTGATCTTTTCGTGACTCCTTAAAAAGAGAAGAGATCGTCGAGCGCTTGTTCTTTCACGCTCGTTTCAACTTGAAAGTGATAGAGTCACCTTTTTCATGTTTCTCGACTCTTAAAATATGAAACGATAGAGTTTTGTTTCAATGTCTTAAAAAATAAACTACCCACGAAATATTCCTGGTTAAAGTTATCTTCCTTAGTGTTTTATTTTACAGTTGTTTCCAATGGCAACATTTCTGGAGTTTACCAACCAAGGAATCCCCTCCGAAGGGAATCCTGGTCCTTTTCCTTCTTTTGGAAATGTTGGTGCTCCTTATATGGCAACATTTTCCCTGCCTAGGTTAACTGTTGGGTTTCTTGTTTGGTTATTCTCCACCTCTGTGGTCTCAAGTGTTCCGCCCATTGTGCAACCATCCCCTCCACCTGAACAACATCATGTTGATTCTAAAGTGGACCTCTCCCCTTCTTCGCCTATTTCTTCGTCCTCCTCTTCTACTTCACCTTGTGAAAGTATAGATTCTAGTAACCAGGTGGCTAAGAAGAAGAAGAAGAAGAAGTCAGATAAGAGAGAGGCCAACTCTACGGCTATTGAGCCTAAGAAACCGTCCATCGATAAACCATCCAACCTTCCACAGAAATTCAAATTCCCTTACATGCTCTGCAAAGGTCACCACTTTCTTTGAGACTATATTGGCATTCCCAAGGTACTTGAAGTATGGTCCAACGGTCGTCCGCTATTGTCTTTAGCTTCTGGAAGTCATGTTGCTGACACATCTTTGACTAGTGTAGATAAGACTCGTAAGAAACAGGGTAAGATTACCAATCCCTGTAGGTTGTATGAAGGACATCATCCCATTCACCTTTGTATGTACATGGATGAAGCCAAGAGAGTGTTGGACAACCCTACTGTTTCTGCACCCTGCCTTCCTGCTGGTTACCAGAAGCTTTCTTCGAGTCCTCCGCTAGTTGATTCAACGATCAATCAAGATTCATATTTGTTTGATCCCGATCCCCCGGAAATTCAAATTCAGGAATCCGTTCCTGACCAACCATTGGACGTGGAATCAGTTGACTTGATCTCGCCTATGGTTCATCAGGTATTTTCCGTCGAGAGTGGATCTCATCCCCCTCACGTTCCTCTTGTTTCTTCAAATTGCTCGGACTTGGAGAAATATCATCCCATCCCTATGATTCAAGAATTTTCCCTTCCTGCTCCCATGATGGAGGTCCAGGAGGATGATCCTCTTGCTTTGGAAACACCAGGGGAAGACCATCTCAGTTTGATGGTACCCCCTCCAAGTAGTTTGATAGCTTCCTTCGGTTGGAGTCGATTTGTGGGATACCGCCTTCCTTCTTATGTGCCTTTCGATATCATGGTACAAACATTTGATGTGGTCGTACCCAACACCATTATAGATTAAGGCACGTTTGTTAGTATTATATCTTCAACCACTTAGAAAGCTTTTGGTTCTCCACCACTAGTGCCTGTTATGCAGAATATGTTGGCTTTTAGCAGAGGAACCAGTCAACCGTTAGGGATCCTTCGGAAGTTGCCTATTAATTTGGGAGGAAAAACCGTCTATCTAGATGTGATGGTGGTCCAAGGTCCCTTGGATTTTAATCTACTCTTGGGGCGCGACTATGCTTATGCCATGGGTGCACTTGTCTCTTCCCTCTTTCGTGTGATCTGTTTTCCACACAAAGGTCGGATCGTGACCATTGATCAGCTTTAATTCTTTGGTCATGATATGGCAATTGCCCCACCATCGTCTCTTCCGGATCTTTATCTGTCGGTTGTATATTCCCCGCCGCAGGTTAATTATGTGGCTACCTATCCCATGCCCGCATTCAGTGATGGTTCCATTGTGCATCGTGTGTTGGGGGCATTGGGTCCTAACTTCTGAGATGTTTCCCTCCCATCAGATGAACACCTCTTGGAATCCATGACTTCTTATTCAACATAATGAGTTGTATTTGGAGCAAAGTTTGTTTTCTTGTTTCAAGCTCCTTAAAAAATGAAACAAGATCATCTGAGGATAGTTCGTTTATTATGTCAACCTCATTAAAAAACGAATTAGGTCAAGAGGATAGTTCTTTTACTGTGTCAACCTCGTTAAAAAATGAACCGAGTTCACTTTCCAATTTGAGTCTTTCTCTAATCTCATACTTTGAACCTTCAATTCATCTTCTTTTCATATGAACTGAAGCTTGGGGGGCATGTACCTCGTATTGAGTCACCATGCTGGGGGCATGCCCGTTTTTCCGTGTTTTTCAAGCATATTTTATCTTTGTTTCAAGCTTGTGTAAAAATGAAACCAATTTTCAAGCATAGTTTGTTTCCATTTCAAGCTTGTGTAAAAATGAAACCGGTTTCAAGCATAGTTTTCTACAAAGTTTAAAGCTTGTGTAAAAATGAAACCAACTTCAAGTAGAGTTTCTTGATTTCAAGCTTGCGTAAAAATGAAACAATTCCCATTTTACCTCTCATGATTTCCATTTTATCAGCCTGTTTTTCCAGATGAACCTTGGTTTTCTCATTCCGCCATCACCATCTTCTTGGTCGATCATATGCTTCCACTTGATTGTTTTACCCATTCCTGAGGAACCGTTGCGATGAGTGGTCTTGTTAGCCAGCCTCTTAACCTTTAATTGTTCCGAGAAGTTCCACAATCACTGGAACCAGTTCCTATCCTTTATACCACTCGTTCCTCCAGGAGGAGTCAATTTCAAGCTCTTTTCTGACTCTCTAAGATTGAAAAGATTGCCAAGATTTTTGTCATTTTGAACTCGTTAAATGGTTGTGAAACGATATCCACCCAGTATAATTTTACGCCTTTTTTGGGCTGGGATGGATTATTTACAAAAAAGGAATACCTTAGCCTATCACAAATAAGAGGTTCTCGCAGACACAGTTTTCTACCTTTTCAGATCTGTGAGACTACCTACGAAAAGGGACTGATGTAGTTTTCTTTTCTTCCTTCTTTTCAAACTCTCTAAACATGAAAAGATGTCAAGTTCTCCCTTTGTCAGACTCGTTAAACCCTAATGACATTGAACTTCATCACCATGACGTTATTTCAAGTTCCTCCTTCCTAGGGCTCGTAAAATGTACTAGGTTGGATTTTTCCAAAGGAAAAACTTACAGTACAAGCATATGCTATCCCCTTCAAGCTTGTTTTAAAAAATAATTGGGGTACTCTCCAGAAATGGTGGGGGAAAATGGAACCAAGTTTTATTTATGTTGGCAGTATGTCGCTTTTGAACATGGCACTTGTCTGCATTCGTGCTGGGTTGGGGACATCTCATTTTGTCATTTTTTGCCTCCATGGGTTTGGGTAATCTCTTTTGACCTCTCATCTGCTCTTTGCCACGTCATTTTGACCTCAGATCCTTTGATGTCAAATACTACCAAATCCAGTGTCGTGCTGTTGATATGTTCAAGAGAAGTTTGCCTTTATAGTTGTCAACCTTCCTCTGATCTCCTGTTGGTCCTAATCCATTTTCATCATGTTCCTCTGTCTTATGTCGATGATGTGGGAAACATTATGGCCCTCCTTCGACCAGGTCACTTCCTATTGAATTCAGCTCATTATCCAGGAATTTGATCTAAAGACTTCCTTCTGGTACCTTGGAGCCTGCATGCCTCAATGGCAGGTTTTTTCGCATTCGACACAAGGTTCACATCATTGGCCTTCGATCGAGTGATTCTGTGGATGTTTGACGTCAGATCACTTTTCACATTTCGTAGATTGTACCTTTTGTACCTTGAGGGCCATCGTCATCATTGGTGGTTTCTCTCGCGTCTCTTAACAGCTTTCATCATTGGCTGGTAATCAGACGATTTTCCTGCATGTTCGACTTTAGCTCATACGTTCGCATGCTTGAAATTTTACTTGTTCGGGTCGAGATGGAGCGCAAGACCCTGGATTTTGTCTGATAAAATCCAGGCTGCGGATTTTTGTGGATTATTATGACTTATTGCATGACTCTCTTTATTGGATGGCTGCAACCATACCTAAGTCTATTTATTGATCCTTCCTGCTGGATGGTTGTGTCCATACCGCAGATTTCAGTTTTTATATATTCTATTATGGATGGTTGCGCCCATGCCACATGATTCATGTATCACAGATATCAGTTGTATTTGTAATTGCAGGTCTTTCGACAGCGGTGTTTGTTTTGAACGTGTTCTCATAAATCATTTCACCCCTCCCTCTCTCTCGGGCTTCATACTTTAGGGGGCATCTGTTACACAAAATTTTGTCACTGTCCCTACAATCTCCAACTCGCACATTGGAGGGTCATTTATATGACCAATACATAGTGTCATTCTTTGCAAATACCATCCTTGTATCCCTTTTGATGAAAACAACATTCTTCTTGTTGACATTTCCCTAAGAAGAGCTGTGAAAATCCTTATTTTTGCCTTGGCACGAGTAGCCCGTTACATCCTCGTGTGGACCAGGAAATTTAACACTAAGCCCGCACCACTTGGCGCTCTGTGCTAGTTAGACACCTGTGCCAAGCTGTTTATGGAATGTTTTTAAAAAATAGAGGCAGAGGTTCCATTCCAACCACATTGGGGATGAGTCATTGGGAGTGGTTGAACTGAAACAACCATGGACTCCTTCCTTTAGTTAGTAGTTTCCACCTCCCTTGGAACTCTCCTAAAGGATAGGACTCCCTCCCACCTTTGTAGGGATCCCAACCTCCTCTCTTCCCTCTATATAAGAACTATCTCCTTTGGTAGAAGCTAGCTGAACACATTATAGAAAAATAGCTGAACGGCTGAATAGTTGGACTCAGAGAATTATACTATAGCTAAGCTGTTAGAGGAGATAGAGTAAGAAATATTGTGTTGAGAGAGCTCGAGTCGATGACTTCTAAGAGAGCCTAAGTCCGAATTCCCTGACCGACAGTTGAGACACATTTCTTCTGAACCCCGCTGGAGGAGATTGCAACGTCAAAGCATCAGTTGTACTCTTCCTTCTACTCATTAATATACATGACTACTGTTTGGTTCCACTATTGTGTTATGATGTTTATTTGATGCGATATGTTTAGCCCTCTTTGACTAGCTATAGTTGTGAATGAAACTATTCTGTTATATGTTGTTCTTTTTCTTTTTCCTATGTGCAGGTATTTGAGCGTGACAGCGAACGAATCGTGACTTGCCAAGGCAGGAGCGAGAGACCACTACTCTTTCCGCAACATCGACAACGTTGGATTCAAGGTAGGTCAATCTACCATGTCTTTTGTTCATTCATTAACTAGGAAGCAACACTTTAGCGTGTCCTTTTGTTACTAGACACACCCTAGCGTTAGAGGGATCGTCTCTATCCGCAGAGAGGATTTACCTTCACAACAATAGCTTGCTGCACCAACCCCATACTTGAACACAATCTCTGCAACCAAACTGCTTCCTTTCTTGCATGAGTGGCTGCCATGTATTCTGCCTTTGTAGTTGAAAGAGCCACTACAGACTGTCTTTTACTCATCCAACTGACTGCACCTCCAAATAGGCTAAACACATACCCACTTATAGATCTTCTTTGGTCCAGATCTCCAGCCCATTCTTCATCAACAAAACCATGAATGTCCAACACTCTATCCAATCGTGGTCTTCCCTAGTAGCACAAGCAATAATCACTAGTGCCACACAAATATCTGAAAACCCACTTCATTGTTGTCCAATGCTCCTTCCCTGGGTTTGACATAAACCTGCTCAATACTCCCACTGCATGTGCAATTTCTGGTCTAGTACAGACCATTGGATACACCAGGCTACCCACTGCACTTGCATATGGAACACGGGACATATCTTCATCTTCTTCTTGTGCCTTGGGACATTGTTCAACAAACAGCTTTGTACCTACAGGAATCAGAACATTCACCAGTTTACTATCCTGCATATTGAACCTCTGCAATATAGTCTCGACATACTTCCTCTGGTTTAACCAGAGATTCCTCTTTTCCTGATCTCTCTTAATTTCCATGCCCAAAATACTCCGATTTCTGGTGGGGATCCTTCTGTGTCGAATTTTTAGAATAGTTGATTCTTCAAATCTTGGACAATTTGTTGTCATTTCCAATCAACAACATATCTGTTCCACACTCCCTGAAGATAAATAAATAACACGATCACTGATGATTTCAAAAAATAAACACGGTGATCCACCTTGGATTTTGGTGATGTAGAACTCCGTATATGATATCAAATTTATGATAAGATCGGATGGTAATGTTTTAACCCATCTGTTTCTTTAACTTGCATGCAACTCTTTCTTCCCCTTTCTTATAGCTTCGAGTTGTTTCATGTAGATCTCCTCTTCCATATCCCCGTGAAGAAATGTTGTGTTCACATCCATCTGTTCTACCTCAAAATCAAATGCAGCAGCAACAGATAAAAGTAATCTAATAGAAGTAACTTTGGCAATAGGAGAAAAAATATCACCAAAATCAATTCCCGGCACCTGGGAATAACCTTTTTCTACCAACTAAGCTTTGTATTTCTCCACCTTTCCTTCTACATCCATATTCTTCTTAAACACCATTTTCTCCCTATGGGCTTCCTTCCAGTCAGCAACTCCACCAGATCCCATGCCTCATTTTTATGCAAGGATGTCATTTCATCAACCATGGCCTCCTTCCAGAGTTTTCTATCCTCTGAATCCACTGCCTCCCTGACGGTTCTGGGATCATCATCAGTTATAGTTAAAGAAAATTTTGAACAGAAAGCATATGGACTATACCTTTCTAGTTGTCTTCTTTCCCCAATTGATCTTCTCACAGCTGGAGTTTGTGGCTCTTCCTCTGTAGAAATTTGCTGAATAATGATTAATTATCCACCGAGATTATCCTGATCACATATCAATTCGAATTCATATGCAACACATAATCTCTCTTCCTGCCCTAAGATCTGTCACACATGCGGAAATAAAACAAGCGATAGCACGTAGTCATCGTACACGTGTACCACAATTATGTATAGGAAAGCTTATAGCTGAAAACCCCACTGACTATTTGACATATTATAATGGAGAAAAAATGTAAAAAAATCAGTACAATACTCCTCACAAGTACTCAGTACTATCTCATAAAGTTACACACAAACTAGCTTGGTTTTGAACAGGTTACTGGTTCAAAACTCACCACTAATTGCCTTGCCTCTATTGCGCAATCATGGCCTATCTAAATAAATATCCAAGGTTCGAATCCCCTTGGCTTGACTGCGCAATTGTCATGGACAATTCCTCCAAGTGTAATGCAAATCCCATGCAAAACTGATCCTCCAACTGATAGCTTTACTCATCCTTTCATCTACCTCTTCCACTGGTCTCCACTGAACTGATCATGCACTGTAGTGAACTGAAGTGTTCTTGAGTTGACTAATGAGTTAATAATTAGTGAATTAAATATTATTTAATTCACTCAACTCATATCTAGTTGATTAGCTAGTTAACTAATCTCAACTAGTTCAACTAAAACAAACAGAACACAACTCCTGGCCTTAATGAGCTCATGACCTGCACTTACTTGAAGTCCTAACTAGAAGTCAACCATGCATGAGCTCACCAAACCCCTAGGAATAGTGTAATTCCTCTGTCGAGATGCATGAGACACTTCCAGGAAACGGGCGAAGTGCTCAAGAGAGGTAAACTGAAGTTTAGGTCAAATATTATTAAGGGTAAATAATATTTGACTTCCCTATTTTTAGGATAGAGGCGATCTAAAAATAGACTTCGACCTAAATGTCCCTTAAAATAGGGATTACATGTTTTGCCAACATGACCAATCATCCATAAATAGCATCCTGCAACTCATAGACCATGATCCATATGTCTAAAAATAGACATAGTCTAAAAATAGACTTTGCGCCAAAAATAGCCTGCGGGCCCACTTAGTGAAGGCGACTTCTTTTCACTAAGCTCCATCATCTTGTTGCATTTTCAACACTTCCTCTCAACAAGATATGGATTATCTGCAACCCCTATCCTGCCTCTGTGGTATTCGAATTTTCTCCTGGTGAGCGCCTTCGTCAAGATATCAGCATCCTGATCCTTCGTGGGAATGTATGAAAGTAACATGATTCTCCGCTGCACACAATATGTGATATGATGGTACCTGATGTCGATGTTTTTGGATCTATCATGAAATACTGGATTAGCCCAGGGATTTAATGCAACTCACAGTGTTTATCACGATGAAATCATTATTAGGCTCCATAGGCTCCAAATGCAACCCGAACAATCCAACGAGGATCTTCCTCATCCAAATAGCCTCACATGCAATAAGCTATTTATATGTACTTGACCTGCTGAGCGGGTGCCCAGATCTGCTTCTGCGCATGCAGGGAAAACTACTGTCGACCCGATACTAAAAACTCCTCTAGATGTGCTCTTTCGGTCCGTTGGGCTCCTTGCCCAATCTGATTCAGTGAAGCCGCTAAGATTCGTTCCAACCTCCTGTCTGTACCATAGACCATATCCCGATGTGCCACTAAGATAACGCAATACATGCTTTCCTGCCTTCCAGAAGAGCTTGGTAGGCTTAACCATAGCTTGCGAGTGAGGGTTAACCGGCTTGTAGCATATCGGAGTGGTGTGACCAGATACATAAGCGACCCCACCAACTGTCGATAGAAATGGCATCCACTACCTCCGCTGAAGTAGCATCCTCCTTCCTCCAACCACCAGGAAGAGGAGTGTCAACAGGCTTGCAGCCATGCATGTTGAACCTCTCCAGAATCTCCCAGGCATACTTTCCTTGAGAAACAAATAGTCCTCCACTGCGCTGCCAAATCTCCAATCCTAGGAAATAATGAAGGAGGCCCAAGTCCTTCATCTCAAACTCTCTAGCAAGGTCCTCCTTGCATGAAAGTATCAACAGCTCATCACCCATCAAGATCAGATCATCTACATACAGTACAATGATCAGCAGCTTCCCCTCCACCTGGTAGTGGTGGATCAATCCGCCTCCTCTTGGAGAATCCAAGCCGGTGAAGTAGCTGTGTCTATGCGAGTGTACCAGAAAGCACGAGGTGCTGTGACCCGTACGGTGCTCTCTTGAGTCGGCACACATGCGACTACTCACAGCCGAAGATCTCGAAACCTTCGACTGCTCTATGTACACCTCCTGCAAAAAACTCCATTGAGGAACGCCGGTCTTCACATCCGTATGCGATGGATGCCATCCTCTGTGACAGAAACCAAAGATCGTCCGTATGGAAGGAAATACCTTGCGACGGTACAAAAGTCTCCTCATAATCGATCCTCGATGCGAGGAAGCCACGGGGCGACAAATCCGCCTTGTACTTCTCCACCGCCTCTCGCCAAACACGCACAACTTCCGCACACGCGGGCTCAGCGAGAACCCACCACGATTTCCCCTCCGGTCTTGGGGCCGTCTCTGCACTGTTTTCGACGATCGAATCATATTCTTCGATCATGGCATCAACCCATGCGGGTTCCTCCACAGCTTCCTCAAAAGAGGATGGCTCTGTCACAACACATTGACTCACAAGAGCCATGTATCGAGTGTACCGATCCGGTGACTGTCTCTGTCTGCGCTGTGCTGTAGGTGGTCCTACAACCTTCTCTGCATCCCGAGCCAGTCGCTCAGCTTCTGTAGTGCGCATGCGCCCTCTGATGGTTGGCGCTGCCTGGGTGGTTTCTTCCACCTCCTGAACCTCCTCTTGTGGCTGATCCACATACGGAAGCTCCTCCTTAGGAACTAACAGCTCCTCATCTGCATGCAAGTGTAGCTCCCTCTCAAGCGAACACTGCATGGCTTTCTCCTCCTGAAATTTTATATCCCGTCGCACAACAGTCTTGCGACTGTCTGACAAATACACCCGATAGTTGTGACGTGTATCAGTGTACCCCACAAATATTCCAACCTCAGCAGTTGGATCCAGCTTCCTTCTCGCATCCTTCGTCACATGCATGTAGACAGGAGAACCAAAAATCCGCAAATGGGAAATATCAGGCCTCTTGCGAGAATAAGCCTCCTCCGGTGTACTCATGCCAAGAACCTTGTGAGGACAACGGTTCTGCACATACACTGCTGTATTGCATGCCTCGGCCCACAAGTGAAGGGGTAGGCCCTGATCATGCAACATCGCCCGTGCAGCACCCACGATCGTTCTGTTCTTCCGCTCAGCCACCCCGTTCTGCTATGGGTTATGGGGTGCGATGAGCTCTCTCCGAATCCCTTCTGCGCAGCAGAACTCTTTGAATTCAGCCGAGATGAATTCACCACCATTGTCGCTTCTTAGATAAATCACCTTCTTCCCCGACTCCTTCTCGACCAGTGCCTTAAACTCACAGAACTTAGCGAATGTATCGCTCTTCTTCTACATGAAGAAGATCCAACACTTTCGAGAGAAATCATCAACAAATATCACGTAGTACTTGTGCTTTTCTATCGAAGCAACTGAGAAAGGACCACACACGTCTGTGTGAACTCTCTCAAGGATCTTCGTGGCGCGACTATCCTTCTCATGAAAGGTGGCTTTCACATACTTCCCCAAAGTACACCCCTTGCACTGATCTGACTGTGCAAGAGTGCCCTTAGGAAGCCCAGTAGAAATCTGCTGCAGGATCTTCAAAGCTCCATGGTGAAGGTAGCCCAATCTCCTGTGCCACAGTTCGCCCTCATCATCCCGGCTCACCACTTCTCCCGCCTTGCATGCCATTGCTGCGCAGCCATCTACTTGCAACTGATAAAGGTTCTTGGTTCGAACCCCTATCTTCCGAGTCTCTCCAGTAGTCTTACTGCGCAGGAAGGCCTTTCCTTTGCTGAAGACCACAGCATACCCCTTATCTTCCAACATCACAACAGAGATCAAGTTCTTCTTCAATCCAGGTACATGCATGACATCCTTCAACACGAAGGGTTTACCAGACTCCCTCTGAAAGGATATGGTACCGATACCAGTCGCACTGTATCTACCATCATCGCCCATCTCGATGTGCACACCCAGATCTTTGTCCTCCAGATCTGAGAAAAAATCCCGATCTCCCGTCATATGAAATGACGCACCACTGTCCAAGAACCACACCGATCCCATCACACTTGAAACCAAGCATGCGATCAGTGAAAATTCAAGCTCGAACTGCGAAGCCAAAGCTTCTCCATCTACAGATCTTCCCGCTTGCTTGTTTTTCTTCTTCTTCGGACAATTGGTAGCATAATGTCCGTGATCATGGCAGTGAAAACACTTCACTTTCGCCATATCCTGCTTCTTGCCCTTTGCACCGGAATGAGAAGTTTTCTTACCCTTCCCTTCTTTGCTTTGGCAACCAAAGCGCAATTTTCTTCATCAGCTCCCTTTGATGAAGATCCATCCCGAGTAGTCCTCCTTATCTCCTCCTGCATGAGATCCGCCCAAAGGCGCTCCCATCCCGGCAGCTTCTCCCGACCATTGACACTATCTTGATATGAGTGCCAAGCCTTCGAAAGACCAAGGAGAGCCAGGTCGACCATGTCCTCGTCTTCGACAGTCACCCCCACACTTCCCAGCTCATCTCTGCATTGAGTGAAATTCGTGAGGTATTTGGCGATACTGTCGCCTTTCTCCATCTTGATGTTTCTGAGCTTATATTTGAGCACCAGCTTCCTTTGGTCGCTCTTACTCTGGAATAGATCCATCAAATCTTTCCACATTAAATATGGAGAAGCCTTTCCATGCAGGCTGGATACAATATGATCCTTGACGCCCTCCAACGGGATCCTTCGACATTTCGCCATCTTCTTTTTCCAGGCTTCGACTTCAGCAGGATCAGTGGGCTTTTGGACATCTGTATCTACGACCTCCTTCAGTCCATTATCTTCTAATACTGCCTCCATGCGATCCTTCCATGCAACATAATTCGAACTGCCTTCAAGAGCATATTCGAGTCGCAAACCGTTGAAAGACATTTTCAACTCTGGCACCAAGAAAACAAAAACTGCTGCAGAATTCGAATTCCAACTCAAAGCTCAACCGCTCTTGATCTGTGAGAACAAATTATTTCTAGCACAGAGATCGACTGCAGGGGCATGTATTGGATGTATCACCTTTCAAAGGAAAGGATGGATCCAGAGGCTACCTGGCCCGCATGCAGACTCTGTCTACCGAAATAAGTTTGTAATCACTGTGATGATCAATATCTACTTCAATAGCTTTGATACCATGTAGAAATTTGCTGAATAATGATTAATTATCCACCGAGATTATCCTGATCACATATCAATTCGAATTCATATGCAACACATAATCTCTTCCACTCAGATCATCACACATGCGGAAATAAAACAAGCGATAGCACATCAAATCATCATACACATTAACACGGTATGTATGGGGAAAGCTTATAGCTGAAAACCCCGCAGCTATTGTGTATATTATAATGGAGAAATCATGTAACAAACTCAGTACAATACTCCTCACAAGTACTCAGTACTTTCTCATACAGTTACACACAAACTAGCTCAGTTTTGAACAGGTTACTGGTTCAAAACTCACCACTAATTGCCTTGCCTCTATTGCGCAATCATGGCCTGTCTATATAGAGATCCAAGGTTCGAATCTCCTTGGCTTGACATCGCAATCATCATGGGAAATTCCTCCAAGTGTGGTGCAAATCTCATGCACAACTGATGTCGCCACTGATAGCTAACTCAACCCTTTCATCTACCTCTTTCACTGGTCTCCACTGAACTGTCCATGCACTGTAGTGAACTGATGTGTTCTTGAGTTGAATCATGAGTTAATAATTAGTGAATTAAATAATATTTAATTCACTCCACTCATTACTAGTTGATTAGCTAGTTAAACTAATCTCAACTAGTTCAACTAAGTTAAACCGAACACAACTCCACCAACTGTCTCATCAACTCCACCAAACTTCTGCCACTGAAGTCCTAACCGAAGTCAACCATGCATGAGCTCTGGCTTCCCCTAGGGCCGCGCTGAATTCCTGCGGGTGCGACCACTTTAAGAGCTCGGGCGAAGTGCTCAAGAGAGAGTAAATGAAGTTTAGAGTCCAAATATTATTAAGGGTAAATAATATTTGACTTCCCTATTACAGGATAGGCAGTCTAAAAATAGACTTCGACCTAAATGTCTAAAGACGAGGTCAACTCTAACACACCATAACCTCGACCAATACTCCAAGAATAACATCTTTTGCCAATCCCCAGACCATGCTCCATATGTCTAAAAATAGACATAGTCTAAAAATAGACTTTGCGCCAGAATTTGCCTGCGGGCCCACTTAATGAAGGCGACTTCATTTCACTAAGCTCCATCATCTTGCTGCATTTTCAACATCCTCTTTTGAGTCTTCTTTTTTTGTAGAGTCTGATTCATCCTCCTTTAGCCCAAACTCTATCTTTTCAGGTTCCTTTGGTAGGAATTCATGTTTAACAACATCTTTAACCTCTCTAAACACCACATCTTGGCTGTACACAACCTTCCTTGGTTGTGGGTTCCAAATATTGTACCCCTTAAACCATCCTTATACCCAGTAAAGATGCACCTTTCAGATTTATTATCCAACTTGCTCCTTTTCTCCTTTGGAACATGTACATATGCATCACATCCAAATACCCTCGGATGTGAAAGAGAAGGTTTCTTACCATTCCATACCTCATGTGGAGTCTTATCCTCCAACGCTGATGAAGGTGATATTTTAACCAAGTAACATGCAGTCTCCACTTCCTCTACCCAGAATTCTTGTCCTAATCCGGTACCATTGAGCATGCTTCTTGCATTTTCCATCAGTGTTCTTTTCATTCTTTCTGCAACTCCGTTTTGCTGAGGTGTGTATGGAGTGGTCTTCTTCCGTGCTATACCACACTTCTTACAGAACTCTTCAAATTCCTTCTTGCATAACTCCCCACCATTATCTATCCTCATCACCTTTATCTTCTTCTCTGTCTGGTTTTCCACCAGAGCCTTAAATTATTTAAATTTGTTAAAGACTTCAAATTTCTTCCTCAAGAAATATATCCATGTATTCCTTGAGAAGTCATCTATAAATGAAACATAGTACACAGACTTACCCAGTGATGGAACCAACACAGGTCCAAACACATCATTATGCATAAGCTCTAATATCTTGTTCGCCCTCTTAGCACTAGAAGGAAAACTCACCCGATTCTTCTTCCCATATACACAATGTTCACAGAAATTGAAATCCAGAGAGCTATTAGACATACCTTCTACCATACCATTTCCATGCAGTATCCAAAGGCCCTTCTCTCCAATATGTCCAAGCCTTTGATGCCATAGCATGGTATTTTCTCCAGAGACCGCTAGGCTTTTCGCTCCACTTTCGGGAACCACAGAACTGTTGCACCCATCAATAACAGTGTTGCCCTAAAGCTTGTACAGAGTTCCAATCCGAACTCCCCGCATTAATACTAGTGCTCCCCGAACCCTCTTACAGGTATCTTTCTCGAACACTGTTTTTACACCTGCATCATCCATCTTGCTTACAGAAATAAGATTTCTGGCCAATGCAGGAATGTGCAGAACACCAGGAAGTGTTCTAATCCTTCCACCTAGAAGCTTCAGCTTGAATTTTCCACGTCTGATGATTATGGCCTTCTTATCATCCCCTATGAAGACATCACCGCCATTATATTTCTCATACTCGTAGAACCACTCCCTATGGGGAGTGAAGTGACAGGATGCACCCGAGTCAATCAACCATGACTCATGATCTACATGTGTATTTGAAGAGGAATCCAAATACACATCCCCACCTTCATCCGAGGTGGTTTTTGGCTCTGCAGAAGGAGCATCATCAGATCCCTTTCCTTTCTCAAGAGCTTTAGATCTGCAGTCCTTTTTGTAGTTTCCTTCCTTTCCGCATTTCCAGCACACCTTTACAAACTTTCCAGGAGATTTAGATCTCCCTCTAGATTTAGATCTCCCACTCGAAACCTTATTCTTGTTTCTGTTTTGGGACCTTCCTCGTACAAATAAGGCATCTCCATTCTGACCCTCCATATTTCTCCGTCTCATTTCCTCCGACAGCAAGGCTGAGACAATGTCATCAAAATTCAAGGTAGTTGTATTGCTACCTAATGTAATAACCAGATTTTCCCACGAATCTGGTAGAGAACACAACAAACTGATGCACTTATCTTCATCTGAGATTTTAATATCAACAGATGACAGCTGACTTACCATAGTATTGAAGGCATTCAGATGCTCTGTCACTGAGTCTCCATCCTTCATCCTCAGGTTATACAATTTTTTCCACAGGAACAATTTATTCACCAAAGACTTAGATTGATACAAAGTCCCTAGCTTGTCCCACAAGGTCTTCGTCGTAGATTCCCCAAATACATTCAACAATATTGAATCTAAGACACACAACCGTATTGTGCTCTTTTCCTTCCGATCCATCTTCTTCCAGTCTTCATCTGACATTATCGTTGGTTTAGTACCTGGATCTACCTTGATCCACTGATCTTAATCCACCAGCAGATCCTCCATCTTGAGCTTCCACAACTCAAAAATATGACCATTAAATTTCTCAATCTCTATCTTCTCGCCGCTCGCCATCTTCTTTCACCACAAGAATCGATCCCGTAGATCTCCCACTGAACAGGGTCTACCTCAAGCCCGAAAAAAAAACCCCTTAGCAACAAAGACGTCCCCTTGAAGCCGAAACTACTCTGATACCAAATGTTGGTTTTAACCCTGTACAGAAATTATCTGCAAACGAATCTTAAAAGCAAAAAATAAACAATAGCAAGAGCATAAAACATAAAACAAATAAACACAAAGATTTTCCCCTGGATCCCAATGTTGGAAATATTGTCATTGATGGCAAAGGAGGCAGCAAAGACAGAGACAGGAAAAGAGAGCAGCATAGTAGCAAGATGTAGAGAGGGTCGAGCAGCAGAGACAGGGTCATTTAAAGAAGAGACAGCAAAAGGAGAATGAAGGAAGCAAGGAGCAGCATTAGACAAGAAGAAGAGAAAGAAGCAGAGAGACAACAGAGTAGCAGAGGCAACAAGAAGCGCAAAGGAGACAGGAGGAAGAAGAATGTCAAAATGTAACAGTCAAACAGCAGAGCGGAAGCAACGGCAGAGACAGAGATAGATGCACAGCTAAGGCAGAGGCAGACGCCGTGCATATAAAAGCAAAGCCGTTATATCAAAGACAGAGCAGTGGAGACAGAGGCAGCAAATACAAAGGTAGTGAAGCGATCGAGTGGCAGAGCCGTTATTCCGGGAAACATTACCCAGCCGGGCGTCACATATAACATATATATATATAGACAAACCTTATTCCGGGAATCGTATACTCCAGCGGCAAAGTATTGTGCTTTATATTCAAAGGTCCAAAGCATATTTATGAAGTTATACGGAGCGCATAATACAAAGTTTTATAAGGCGGGAATTGCAATATCGCAACTTCACAACATTGCGCCATCGCACCATCGCAATATCGCAACTTCGCAACTTTGCGCCATCGCACAATCGCAATATCGCAACTTCACAACATTGCGCCATCGCACCATCGCAATATCGTAACTTCACAACCTTGCGGCATCACACCATCGCAATATCGCAACTTCGCCACATTGCGCCATCGCAATATCGCAACTTTGCAACATTGTGCCATCGCAATATCGCGACCATCGGAATATCGCAGTTGGTTGAAACTGCACAGCAACTATCGCAAATTAGAAATTTGCGATTGCGATCAATTACATTTGAAAACGTGTCAGGTGGGCCCAAAAGGAGTTTTATATGTTTTAAAATAGGCTTTAGTGTATGCGCCGAGAGTATGTTAAGGCGTATTAAAAGGGCAGATTATATGATTAAAACATCTTATAATTAAGCCAAGAGACAAAGTTGGGTTATATATATATATATATATTAAAGGGCGATGTCATATACATATATATTATATATATATAACGCTGTTGCGATAAGCCGTATGGTCTGTAGACCCACGGGCCTCAGCTTAAGGGGAGGGCGATTATTTATGTAATACAATTGTGATATATGTATGTTCCGGCCTGCGGAATGTTCCACATCAACAAGACACTTGCTACGAGTTAGCAGTCACGTATTTTTCTAAAAGACACTGATATAAAAGCACTGTTACATATATATAGCAATTACACCACAGTAAAGGACAAAATAGAATACAGAGCAGAAAAGAGTTAAAACATAATCACAGAAAAAGACAAAATACAGTCAAAGAAAAGACAAATGCGCAGCTAGCCAAGAGGGTGAATGAGTGAGCTGGAATTCACTTTGTAATTCGAATGTAAATATTTTAATTGTTTTTATTGTTTGTGATGCATTGGCAAGTCTCCGAGAGAGAACAAATTCCCACTGTAATGTTAAATTCATACCTACAGTTATATTTTCTGAGTAAGCAGATAAAAGGAGTGAGAAGGCAGAAGGCAAAGAGACATGACTTTCCATTTCGAATTCCAAGTAGAATACAAACAGTCATGAGAGGAAATCTATAAATAATATCATCTTGATATGCAAAAGAGGCGAAGGGGAGGAGAGAGAGAGAGTTAATCAAGAGAAGGCAGAATATAGAAGTGTGAGGCAGAGAAGATTAAGAAAAGAAGAACAGAAGGAGAAGCTACAGAACAGGGCTGATATCTGAGGTAAATCAGCAAAATTTCAGTTTGATAAATTGAGGAAGTTGGAGCTTCCCTATCAAGTTGCAGCTTGATAGCTGTCAGTTGTAGCTGACTAAGGTTGGAACCTCCTGTAGGTTGGTGCTTGCAGAAAATTGAAGGGAGTTGGTGCTTCCTTGCAAGTTGCAGCTTGCAGAATTGAGGATAGAGCCTCCTGTAGGTTGGTGCCTGCAGAAAACAGTGGTGAGAGGAAGTTGGAGCTTGCCTTTTCATCACAACAATAGTAAGATGTGGTTTTCTCCCTCTTTTGGGTTTCCACTTACATCTGTTGTCTCTGTGTGTGTTTCTTATGTGTTGATGTGATTCTTTCAATCTGCCTAATTGTTTGTTGCTCTCAACATAAGTATGGTGTCACATTAATTTAATACTGGCTGTAACATTTTAAGATTGTTCACATATTAAGCTGTAAATAAGTTTGGTGAAAATTTAGAATTGTTAAATATGTATTAAACTGATTCACCCCCCCCCCCTCTTAGTTTAATTAAAGGTCCAACACCCAAATCGGGACGACCAGCTTGATTTTTCATTATATTCCTTTTAGTGTTACAACACATATATATACATGCCGGAGCATACATAAACCCCAATCCATTAACCCTGGATTTGAACATAACTGTAGTTCCCTTGACCGGATCTACAAAATACCAAGGGCCGAAAACCATCATGCCCCAAAACCATGTGAAAACCCATGCACAAAACCATGAGCGGGTCCGCCCACCGGAAAATAAGGACCAAAAAATGTTTCTAGGGGTGCTGCCCCAGACCCTGACAGGGGGGGCTACTGCCCCCCCTGTGACCCCCCTATTGTGCCCGGCACAACGTACAGGGGGTGCTATCGTCCCCCCACGCGTGACTAGTCGTGGAAATAATATAACACATACCCAAAAAAATCACTGCCCATAACTAAATGAGACTTTCCAAAACAATAAATGACACAAGGAAAAATCCTCTAACACAAAACTTAATCAAGGAATTGACCTAACCATGACAATGATTTCGTAAAACATAATGCTAACATGTCATCTACAGGTTATAAATGCATATCTAAACATAGGGGTGTCATACTTATGTGAGAATCATCAAGAAGGTATAATGCCCTCTCATAATAGCTATAATAACATATATTAGGTCATGGATTCCATAACCAATCAAAACATAATAGGATCCATCACTAGAATATGTCGTAAAACCATGCTTATAACCAACACATAACCAGAATAATAATAATGATATAAAAACCATCAAAGACACATCATACCATGTACATTTACTCATAAAATACAAGAGGAAAAGAGTGTTTATTAACATATGAAAATCCAACCAATTCAGGAACTTCCACGTACCACCTGACCATAGATTGGGTTGAACCAAATATTTCTTCCATCCAATCACCCCCGTACCATATTATAAGCATTAATGTGGGACTCACAACAAAACAACCAAGCTTCCTCAGGATTTACCATAATCTCGCCAAACCGGTCAAGGGATTCCTAGGCCCAAAACAAGCACCTACACAACCAGAATTTACCGCAATCCTGCCAAAACTATTCAAGGGATCAGTGGTCCCTAAACACGCTTGGATTCCTCTATATTTCTTCAAAAATACCTTGAGGAATTTTCCCATCTCCACTCTCAGGATGTACCGCAATCCAACCAAAACTAGTCAAGGGATTCCTAACCCCCTTGGGAATTTTCATGAGACCACCTCACTCATTTCCAAAACCATCTAAAAATACAAAGCTCAACCAAGTAAAAGAACCCCATCACACCATGGATATACGGAAATGCACAGGTAAAGCTAAAACCACTATCACACTTGGAAAAACCCATGCCAATGATAGCTAGAGAACCAAATACACACATGCATGTACCATGCATACCAAAACTAGCAAGGAAACCATACATGCAACTTGATACCTACATGTAATCTCGTTGTATCCACTTGATCCAACTCTTCCTTGCTTGATCCTTGCTTTCCTTTGTTTTCTTATCCTTCCTTTGACTTCCTTTCTCCAATGCTAGAGTGTTCAAAGAATGCTTTGTGTGTGCAAGAGTATGATAGAGAGAGAATAGAGAGAGAGCTCCAAGCTAAAACTAATAAAAGGTTGTGAATTGATCCTCAAAAGCCTTTTTATCATTGAGGCCTCTAATTTCTTCATTTTCCTCTATTTTCCTTCAATTTTCATCACATGCAATCATGTGACCTTTCACCTTCCTTTTCTCTTATTTTCCTTTATTTTCATAAATAAAATGCCAATTAATGCCTCTTTTCCTTTTCAATGCATTTTTCATTCCTTTCCCATTTTCCTTTTCCATAATAAACCAAATGAACACCCACTAGGATGTTTTTCCCAACATTCAATTTGGAATATGTGTCCTATGACCTTGGTCTTATTTTGTCTTTATTAACTTTATTACATGAAATTTTAACCCGCATATGTTACACTCATCGAGAGTTGTACACACCAATTTTTCCTCTAGTGGCTTCTCTCAAATTGTTACAAGTTCATCCCTGGCTGACTAAATCCTGGTGAGATAAGATGTTATGTTCTCGCCCTTGTTAATCTATACTCTCCTTATCTTCTCCTTGAGAATCATTTTCTAGCTCTCGGAAGGGTATTGATAGAGATTGGCTATGTCATCCTACATCTCCTTCGTTGTAGTATTTTCTATGATAGGCAGGATGGTATGATACCATAATCTATCGAGGACCATCAGGTTCTAATCCTTAACCATGCCCTTCTTGTAATCATGTAACTAGATAGTATTTGTTGGTGTAGCAATGACTACTTTCACAAACTCCTTTAGACCGTGCTCATCCAATAGGAATAACATCCTATCCTTCCAGACGCCAAAATTGGAGGCTCCATCCAACCCGTCCTGATCTCTTAGTCATGTTATGACCGTCTCTAAGAAAATATGTGAAACCCAATAAACTGGAGAAATTTACCTCACTCCCTCAACTACAAAATCACTCTGGAAACACTAAGTTTCCTCTACAAAAAAACATCTTGGCCTTCTACTCATATTCACACCCTCTGCCACTAGAGCTTGCACTAGATCCTACAACTCGACCTGGAAACTGAGAAATGTTTCCAAAAATAATTTATGGTGAATATGTTGCCTCCCTCTGTCCTTTAAAGCTACTCACACATCCTCTGACAAAAAAATCTGGTAACTATAAATGAAATTATTGCTTCAGATCTATGAACTGGGTAAACTAACTATTCAATTTTCTTTCTATGGCCCTCTTTTTTGTAGATAAATTGACCTTTCTCTGACTCTGAGAATACTGGAGAAATTAAACCCTCGTATGCTTTCTCTTCCTTACCCTCTATTGATCTTCTACTGCAAAACCATTATACTACAAATCTCTAAATTGGATCTACTTTGCGAATCTCTAACGTTCTCACCAGAAAATCTTTCCAACAACCTCACTACCTATTTTTGTAACTGAGACAAATCACTTTTTCCTCTAGATGACCTCCCTGGATTGGAAATCGAATTTCTACCCCTACAAATCTAACTACATGGCTAGGCCTACATAGATCTAGTTTGTTGTGATTTTTATCTCCCTCTGAACTACACAACCCTCACTCCCTTTGCTCTAGAGCCTCTTTGATCCAATTTACTCTGATACCATGTGAAATTTCCATGATTGAAATTATTGGATATTATTCTCCTAACTTGTGCAATTTATTTGTTAATTACTTTATGAAAAATAACAAATAATTCACAATTGCAATCTTCACAAATAAAAATTGTGAAAGATAAAATACTGGATCTGAGAAAATATGCACACATAGAAAACTATGACATTGTTATTTTTGGACATTTATCATTAGAAAAACCTCAAGGTGAAAACCAATGCAAAAAATGAGGGTTTTATTATTATTCAACAATTTAGGAGAAATTACAACTAGTTACCTTTCACTGGAAAACCTTCGACGAATACTGATCTCCACTAGAAAAATAATCTAGAGACTAATTGTCTCCCTCTGCAACTGGATGCTGCCTCTCTCCAGGAATTTGCACTTCCTGGCTATTCGCACTGCCTGGATGAAAATGAAAATTGTTGCCTCCAGAATTTTTTTTAGCCTCTGGGAACTCTTCCCAGAAATTCGTCATGCCTCCCTATACCTCTAGAATTCATTTTCTCTTCCTTCGAAAAATAGATATGGCCTCTAGCAACTGAAACATGGTATCCTCTAGAAACTCGCACTAGGAAATATAACTACTTGCACTAGCTGATGCGACCTCCTATGAAGATGAATTCAATCACCTCTTCATGTCTCCCAAATGCCTACTGAAAAACCTACCTCTAATGTTTCCCTAGCTTCAACTGTGCCTTTACTGAATATCTACAATTGAGTAGTTGAACTGCTCAAATGATACTCGATGCCTTCTCCAAACCCTTTGACTTGCTCTTATAATCTCTTGTTGGAGTCTCAACAACCACGATCACATCTCAACCATTAGCTAAAATCATATTGACTCTGTCAATTAATTTTTTCTAGAAGTCTCTAGAGAAAAATTAAACTTCCTCAATTAATTCAATTAAGTTAACCAATTTTCCTAAGTTAGACTTAAGAACTATTTAATTATGGCTAATTAATTTAATTGAGGTGTCTCCAAGTCTTTTCTCGTGAAACCTTTTCTGGGTTTTAGAGATCCCATGTTCCTTATCCTATTAGACATCATAGAAACTAGAACATTTTTCCATTGCTACCATAATCTAACAACCCACAAGTGGAGAATATGGTGAAATAATCACACAAGGACACACAAATAGAGCATAGGAATAGGAGTGTTGGGAGAAGTAAAATTAGTGAGTATAATGTTACCATTACTAAATGGAATATTTGATGGATCACTCTAGGAAATTAAACTATGTTTTGGGTGCCCAAAAACACCTAGAAAAGTATCTATCATGGATTGGATCATTGTTGTTGTGTTTTGATTCCTTTAAAAATGCTCACCAAATATTTATATGAGAGCTTTGGAACCTACTTGGAAAAAGTGGGGCACGATTTGATGTGTTTGGTTGAACATCAAAAGTAATTGGTAAGGAAATCATTGAGGGGTAGGAGAGAAGCTAAGGGATTTTTGTACTTCTATGCTAGCTAGTTGAGAGGCATCTAGAGCTTGTGGAGGCCTTAGGCTTAGCAAGGAATAAATATCTCTAATCTATTCTTGAGTGTGAAATAAATTTTCCTTCACTTAACCCCATTTACCTAAGTATAGATAGTTTCCCCCTTGTGGTATCATAACCTAGCTAGTGGGTGGCCAATTATAAAATTTTGATGTGTAATTGACCCTATGGTTAGGTAGAAAAGACTCCTTACCAAATCAATTGCCAATAATAAAGTAATTTTCATTTAAGTGTCCTTATGCCTCTATTTTTTATGCAGGTGTTGATTAGTGCTTAGAAATAAATCTCATGATTATGTAGATTATTTTTCCTATTGCAGTGTGAATTCAAATGTTTTTGTACATAGTTGAACACTTGAATGTATAAATCCAATGTTTGGCTTAAGAATTTCACCATCATTTTTCTCTTCATGATTAGAATAGAGGATGTGACTCTATAAGGTTGCTAGAATATTCTCTGATCGTATATGTTAATCCAAGTAAAATTTTATACTTAAATTATTGGATGCTCCACATGGATAATTAAAAACATAAGTATTTTACATTTATGGAACATGGTTGATAAATTATCTCGTGGCAATAATGAGAAAATCAAATATTCCTAAATTTGCGAGGAACCTTATATTTTCTCCCAAAGTAGCAGAAATATTGTTCTCCCTAAATGTTTGAGAGGATGGCAATAATAATGCCATTACAAAAGAATATCTCATATTTCAACGTAGTTTTTTTCATATTTTTCTTTAGTAATCATATATTTGGAAAAGAATTTAGTTGAATTTTCTGAGTATGATTAGAATGTACTCTATAATTGTTGGGGTAAAATTTAAGCATGGGTGAGAATTTTATTAGTCCTTATAGTTGGGAAGAAAAATATACATGCTATTGTGTGTGAATGTATGTGTATTTTTATCTTCAATACTTAGGTTCAGTTTATGTATTCAACATGTTTAGTTCATAATGACTATATTTTGGTAATGACTTCCAACCTTGTTCTCTAACCGCCCAATTTATGTGCCAAAATGCTATAATATTATAATATATTATATAATAATAGTGATAATAATTTTTAAATGGTCCACGGGTTGGGTGAATGGGTGCACTATTAAAGCACTCCTTGAGTTATGGTCACCAATTCAAAACCTAGTGGGTGTCCCACTTGCCCAACTAGAAGTTATAGTGGTAGCAGTGTCGATTCTTCACAAAAAAATAATGCTTTTGAAATGATTACCATAGAAAGCATGTAGTGACACATGCCCTCCTTATGATGGTGTTTATATTGTTTGTAGTTTATATGACTTCATTTTTCAGCCATGTTATGATGGAGAATCCATACCCTATATATTTAATGGTTGATATAGCCTTATTCTAGTTCAATACCAAACACACACACACAAAAATGGCCTTGAGGAGATGCTAACATGGTTGCATTGGTTATATGGTTTCACTTAGCATTTTATTTTTTATTAGTTTAGAGTAGGATAGGAAGGAGAAGCTCAATATCATGAACAATGAAATAGAAGTAACCAACCTAGATCTATCTTAACTCTGGATCTACCAAGTGCCAAGAGGGATCAAATCTCTTGAGATGCAAACATCTTTTAGAGTGAAAAGAGATTTGATCCCTCTAGGGGCTTGGTAGATCCTGAGTTAAGATGGATCTAGGCTGGTATAATATATATGTAGTTGACATTGAAAGATTTTATTTATAATTCACCTTCTCCACATTAAAATGTTAAAACATGCCTACCCATATATTTTTTTCATGTATGCATATATTTAATTTTTTTACTATTAATATTTTCTAAAATATTACATATCAAATCCATATTAAACATTGAAAATTTTACAAATATCCCTCATAAATTGGATTAGAAAGAAACTATTAATTGAATATGAATTCTCTCAAGCTTTCTCTCTATATATATGTTTCATGTTAAAATATTTTACTCAACCTTCTTTTTGAAATGTTTTATTTATAACCTATGTTAAACTTTTATTTGTTACTGATATTTTTAAAATCTTATATATCAAAATAAATTAAGCATCTCCCTAGTTAGTAAATTTTTTTGTTTTAAATACATATTTACAGTGAATTTAGAATGAATTACACATCATGTAATATGAATAATAATATTATTTCCTGTCATCTCATATTAAATAGTAAAGAAAATAAAAGGTAATTTATTTTTCCTAAATTTTGTGTATTAAAGTTATGTAAAATTAAGGTGCAAATTGGAATTATATGCCTAAATTAATTTCGTTTGTTATTATTATTTTTAATTTGTTAATATAAATATTATTTTACTATTTTTTTTATTTTTTAGCAAATGTGTCATAGATATGAGGTTCTCATACACTCCCAAGTAGAGTGCATGTCCCCAGATGGAACTAGTTGTTATCCTTCATATTGTATGAGGATTGTTCAAAGTTAAAGACCTTGCTCAAGAAGGTTGTCTTTGGAGAATTTGGGTCTTGGAGCCAAGATGTTGCCATTTTGATCAATATTGACTTATTGATTAGAGTTCACATTTTGCACATGTGGATTTTTTTTGGTGTTGTGGTAGGGTTTTCTCATCAATTAAGAGTTTTCCTTAAGTATATAGCTAGTTAATTCATTTAATTGATCATTCAAGAAATACATTTGTTGGCCAATACTAGGTTCATGAAGGGAGCACTCTTCAACTTAGGGATTCCTATGTTTTTAAGTATTATTATTTGAATTTCTACACCTTTTAGCACTCTTTCCTATGGCACTTTTGCAATTTAAATTGGTATAATTGGAGTGTTGATATGCTTTCTTGAGGAGCACTCCACATTCTCCAAGGTCTTTGGTTTATGCTTTTAGGAGTTTGGTAGCCCTTGCATGTGGATCCACCTAATATCTTTTATTGAGGTTATTTTTAATCTCAATGTAACACATGAGGATATCATGATGGGAATGTTTGTACTCACCTCATAAGAGCGTGCATTGGAATGGTTTCATGCTTGTGGTCCAAAAAATATAACTTATTTTCTCATATAATCACAATTTTTCAAGAATATTGGAATTCCAATTATGGAGAATAATGCTTTGTGGATTGCATGGTGTATGTTATGTTGGATGTGAAGAACAAATAAATACAAGATCTTGCACCTCTTTTGCTCAAAAACACCTTGAATGAAATGATTGTGAAAATAAAATAAAGGATTGGAATGATTAAAGCATTAAATGTGTTATTTGACTCTATGCAAGAATTATGACATATATGAGAATGAAATTTATAAATATGTTCACTAGCTCTTACATGTTACCTACATAATCTATCTTACTATTGTGTACACTTGTAAAAAGAAATTCAAAATCAATCACCAAAATTCATTTTGACATGCAAGATTTCATAAGTATAAACAATGATGCTACATCAATATGCCAAAATATATATATATAGATATAAACATATTTTTCATTTACCACAAAAATTTTATTCATAAATCTAATTATAAAATAAATCTCTTCTTATATACTTTACATTATTTCTTTAATTCATATTAATTCGGAGAGAAATAAGGTTTTAAAAACTCCCATAATCAACAACCCAAAGTAATTAAAGTGCTGCATTATAATACCATGTTTAAAAAGCATGAAAAAAAGGTATTTAGAGATATATTTAAGATACTATGTTTTTGAAAACATAAACATGAAAGAAAAAGAATATGATTACAGAATAAACCAATGCAAAATATCATCAAAACTTTCAGTCTTTAATGGTGGAATGTCCACCTAAAATTTTAAACACATATATGATTGATCATAAAAATAACAATAGGGTCACAGAATGCATAAATACACAATAATAAGAATAAGAATAGAAAAAATATAAATTTCGAAATGCTTCATTACAGATGACAACCAAATAAATATGGGATAGCAGAAATCTCTGGCTTCCCACGAACATAAAACACAACTTGATTTATAAATAATTCAAGATAATCTGGCAGGGGGTTAATGTCCTCCACCTGTACCATTTTTATTCAGATTGGACAAAGAAAGCACTAAAATGGCTAGTACTCTGAACTATAAATATAGCCATAAACAAAATGGCATGCATCCGACCTGCCGCACTATGCTGAAGACCATTTCAGCTTTCTCCTATCTATATCTTTCTAGATTTTGCAATAGAAAAAAAGTCTGGCTGATTGGTTACAGACATCATCCAAGCCCATTTATGATCATGACATCCACAAAGTTCTGAGCAGCAGCGATTCGATCCAATGGAATATAAGCATAGATCCCATTTATCCGCCCTGCAGCAAAACCAGTATAGCCTGCCATGGCTCCATGGATGGCAGAATTAGCAAGCAGAGTACAATAGATATTATCAGCAGCATTAGCAGGCACAGCTCTGATCATATAAGTTGGGTCAATGTATTTCAAAGTAAGGGTCTCATTGGGGTGATGGTTTTTCCACAAACGCTTCAGCTCATCCCTGAGCCATGGTCCAACATCCAAAAACGCAGGATTTCCGTATTCATCCCTCTTTTCCTTGTCCTCAGGCCTCCTGGGAATCAATTCTTGTCCAGCCCCCTCTGCAACAACAAGCACAAAGTGTCCATTCTCTTCCAGCCTATGATCTAAAAACTCAAATAACCCCCCTTCTCCCTCCAGATAAAATGGGTTCTCAGGGATAAGGCAGCAATCCACATCCCTGCTACCCAAAGTTGAATGCAATGCAATATGTCCAGTATACCTACCCATCAACTTAACCAGCCCTACTCCATTAGGGGCGCTCTCTGCCTCAACATGGGCTGCATTGATGGCACTCTGGGCTGTCTCCCCTGCTGTATGAAATCCAAAGGACACATCAATAATCCCCACATCATTATCCACAGAATTGGGGATCCCAGCAATTGAAACCTTAAGGCCCCTCCTCTTAACTTCTTCAAATACCTTCACTGCACCCTTCATGGTCCCATCCCCACCAATGATATAAACCTGGTTAAAACCATTGGCTTCAATGCCATCCACTATCTTCTGCAAATCAAAGCCCCCCCTTGAGGTCTCCAGCATTGTCCCCCCTGTCTTGTGCCAATTGTCCACTAATTTTGGATACAAAACCACAGGCTCTGATGAATAAAACCCACGATACCCCGACCTAATCCCTTTGATATCCCTTACTCCATACTGAAACCAGAGACCAATTACAAGCTCTCTGATGACAGTGTTAACACCAGGTGATAACCTCCCACATGTAACAATGGCAGCATGGACATCATCAGGGCTAAAGCACACCTCAGACCTGGGCCCTGCTCTGTGATAAAGCACTTGTGTCTCCCTTGATATTGTCTGTATATCCACAGCAATGTCTTCCATAACCATATCATTCTCAGTCACAAAAAAACCCTCAATGGGATTAAAATACTGGTTATGCATAAGAGGATTTCTAAAAGTGAGTATATCCTGTAAGTATTCTCGCAAGTGGGGAGTACCTTCAATCATCTTCTGGCCATGGTAATTGATGACAGAGCCTGCTGTTGATGACTGGCTTTCAAGATTTGGCATTGCAGATATCAGGAAAGAATGTAACCAACACAGAAACAGAATATTTATAGAAAGTTCAAAGGCAATGATAACGCTCAAAAGTATTGAATCAATCACAGACTGTAACAATTGAAACAACTATAGCATTCATACACGGTGATAACAATAACAATGTATCATATATAAATGAAAGGAAGATGGTATTCCCGGATTAAGTCAAGCCTGCTGTTTGTTAAACTCGTTTTGGAAACCAGAATTTAGTTTTTTTCTCAATATCCGTTCTAGAAAACAGCTAGATTTAACAGTTGTCGAGTTTTATGGCGAGGTCCTTTTGAAAACCAAACCAGATTCGTACTTGGATCTTTCTATCAGCTAACCTTTTTCAAATTCTATTAAGGGTCAACGAGTAATTAGTGTACTTTTTACAGTTAATCTTCCCTTTCCTCTTTGCGGGTCAGCGAATATAAAATACAATTTGGGTCAGGATCTTTCATATTGCTGCAAAACTCCGGGAGCAGCCATTGGTATTTGGCTCAAAGTCCGTTACTGTGTGCCACACTTTCGCACCTGGAAAGCTTGTGCAAAAATCAGCGGATCAGTTACTTGGGAGACCGAGCTATCAGATTCAAAGTTATTACATAGAACTAATAATAGTTTCTAAATCAAATAGGAAAAAATCATATATTTATTTTTCACAATTTTTAATTGTAGATGAGATTTCCGTTAATCTTTGAGATTCGTGTAATAATCTTTAAAAAAAATTTGAAAAAATAAAACGGTAATGTAATATAGATTAATGAATTATAAAATTAGTCAAAACTATGATGATGTGATTTGTTTCTTGCTTTTCATGATATGGATCACAATAGGAATTAAAGAAGCCTAAATTCAATTAATAAAATTAATAATAATAAAAACTAGTAATTGTCTAAAAAGATGCAAAGAAAGGTTGATAGGGTTTTTAAATTAGAAAAATTGTATGAGATTTTTTTTTACTTTTTACAATATCATGATTATGAATCTTCTGAAATAACTTTTTCTTTTGGGTCGAATACATTCTTTCTTACTTTTTACAATATCATAATTATGAAGAGCTTGGATGTTCATTCTTTTCTTTTCAAACTTTTCGTCTTCTGAAATAACTTTTTCTTTTGGCTCAAATACATTTTTCTATTCAGTATTCGCGAAATAACTTATTTTTTTGGCTCAAATACATTATTTTTTCCTTTTTAAAATATTATAATTATGCATATCAAACCTAGTTACAATTTCAACACTTACACTTATCTCATCTAAATCAAAATACACAATTCATTCTCATCTAAAATCACAATTCTTCCATAACTATTTTTATGTATATGTTGATTTGTATCAGTTTCATTTATATATATATTAATTATTACAGTTATTAATAATTATAGTTCATTTTTCTATTCATTCTACTATTACTATTATGCTATCTTTTATGCCCTCATTTATATTTTTATTGCTAGTGCTTTACGTATATATTTCTTATTTCATTTTCATTTGTGAAGGTAATGCTAAAATGGTTGAAACAGAAATAACCAATTTAAAAAGTGGTTGAAATGGAAATAACCAATTTAAAAAGTCAAAAACATCAAGCATAGGCATCTCCCTACACACTAAAAGATTTTGGCATAAATCTTTCTACACAATCAAAACTTTCCACACAAGCTTCAAAAATACTTTAATTGACATGAAATGTTAGGCATTTCTACACAGTGAAATATTTTCACACAAATCTCTCTACATAATCAAAAAAAAAATCACATAAATCTCTCTACATAATAAAAAAATTTCTAGACAAAACTCTCTGCACTTGGAATAGCCTTAGAGATATCATTTACAATAGTAGTGTGGAGAAGTTGGTCATTCATGTTGTGCAAATAAGTTTTTAAAAATTTGAATATATAGTTTTATTTATGTTCTAGAAATTTAAAAAAAAAATTAATAATTTGAATATATAGTTTTATTAACGTTTTTTAAATTAAAAAACATAATAAAAGAATTTTTTTTAGTATTGAATATATGTTTTCTCTGCACTCCCACACAACCATTCACTTGTGCAATTTTGTTTTTAATAATTGAATATATAGTTTAAACCTTTACAATTACATTTTTAATAATTTGAATACATAGTTAATTTCAATCCATAATTTCATTTTGTTTTTGAAAATTTGAATATATAGTTTAAAACTCGATTGAGTTACAATTACATTTTTAATAATTTGAATACATAGTTTTATTTTGTTTTTGAAAATTTGAATATATAGTTTAAACTTAAATTGAGTTACAATTAATTTTTAATAATTTGAATACATAGTTTTGTTTTTGAAAGAATAATTTGAATGTATAGTTTTATCTATGTTTTCAAAATTAAAAAAAACATCATAAAAAATGATTTCTCATATCAAGTATAGACATGTGGAGATCAAGTATAGATATGTGAAGAAGTGCAAAGAAATGTGTTTTCTATGCAAAACCGCACAACAATTCACTCATGTGCAATAAAGTTTTTAAAATTTGAATATATAGTTTTATTTACGTTTTTTTTAAGTTTTTAATAATTTGAAAATATTATTTATCACTGTTTTCAAAATTAAAAAATATCATAAAAGAATGATTTCGCACATCAAGCATATGCATAATAAAGGATAAAATACAGTTTGATGTTTGTGCAAAGAAGTTAATTGTGAGAAAAAATGTATTTTCTCATTATACAATTATATTTTTAATAATTTGAATATATAATTTAAATCTCGTTTCAATTACAATTATGTTTTTAATAATTTGAATATATAATTTTTAATTGCAATGTGAGAGATGTTGGCAGATCTCTTTTGATTATATTGAAGTGAAAAATCACCATCTCATATTTTCAGTTTTAACTTTTATTCAGCAATAACATCATCTTTCCACACGGTGTATGCATGGAGAAACATTAACACTAGAGATACTTAGTTTCCAACTTTTGATTCAGCAGATGGAAATAGATATTTGTCATGGATTACCATGTTGCATCAAGAAACAATATCGGGTATTTGACATCCATCCACTGGTTCATTGAATGGAGAGACCATTGTACATTTTTTCTCTTCACTAAATCTTGGGTCTTCAATAAGAGGATAAATATGAGATCGCAGTGTATCTTCGTCTATAAAAGTAGTCTGCACTTTTCTCTCTATATTGCGAGAAGGGTATGCCTGTACATGTTTGTCTATGATTGATAGATAACAACTTTCATCCTCTGGCTTTATAGTATTCAGAGGATCATTAGCCTCAACAACCACTGTAATTGCAGGGCTAAAATCCTTGGTACATGTCTCTGTAGAATCCCTTTTGCATGTTTTTGCATTTCCTGTAACCACAACAAATTTACTAATTTGATCAGCCATATGGGGTTCTAATACAGGAATATCAAAAGAATAACATTTATATATATATATAGATATATCTTAACCTTGGTTAGAGCTTAAGGGGAGGGAGGACATTTCATAGCCTCAGAAACTATTCCAGGACGCCATTAGATAGGTGTATGACACTGTTATCATCAATATTATTAACTTACAATCACATGCACACAGCATATAGAGGGAGGGGAAGGTTGAGACAACAAACATAGAGGAAGGAGAAGGTTGAGACAGCAAACATATTTTGTTAGAAGAGAGGCCACTACATCCATGGACTCCCCAGTGGTCTTTCATCTTTCAAATTCCTCCAGGAATACTTTTTTGCAGCTTTTTAGCATTGCAAAAAAGTTGAGATTGTTAGCTTCAAGAGTTTGATGTTCATCTCTGTTTCTGCATTGTCAAATTCAATGTCAAATTCAAGGTTAAGATAGATAGATGTATCCCATAGTTATTATACATGTTATTATTTACACATACATGCACATAGAGCCCTCAAGGGGAAGGCTGAGCCTTGAAACATAATCACCCACAACTAATAATTATGTTAGTAGAGAGGCCACTACCTATATGGACACCTCCTTAGGCCTATCAAATTCCTTGAAGCAGCAATTTTTATGCTCATCAACTTCTTCCAAAGACATATTTTTGCCGTTTTACCTTCAAGAATTTGATACCCATATCTGTGTCTTCGTTAACAGATTCAAGGTTAAGAATTAAGATAGATAAGCCTATTCATGTTATTATTTGCACTCATATGTACATAGAAGCCTGGAAGAGAGGGTTGGGGCAGGAAATTATTCATGTTATTAGTTACACTCACACAGAGGCTTGGAAGAGAAGGCTGGGGCAGGAAATATAATCACCCCACAACTAGTTTTATCCTATTCTATTATGTTAGTCATGGGGGCACTACCTCTGTGGTTAAGAATCTATCTAAAATGCTAATATTGTTAGTTTTAAGAATTTATACCCATCTGCCTCAAAATATGTGATCGGATCTTTGAAGATTGGTAATGTTTATCACTAACAGTTTATTTTTATGGTAAATAAGATGGATATGTGCCAGTGTCTAGCATTAACAATTTTTGGGGTTTGATATTGCTTGAGTTGTTTTCTATGAGTTTGATATTGCTTGAACTATTTTCTGGAGTTGAATTGTGTTACATTTTTTAAATGTACTACATTTCTAGTTTGACATTTACAATTTTCAAGCAAGAAGCCTTGATTTTCCTAACCTTAGCATTGATCTATGTTGAATCCCTCTTAACATGGATCTATTTTTGGATGGCCTGGACTGCTAATATCCCCCATGGATCTATTCTTGTATGGCTTGGATTGTTGGTTTCACAAAGAGATGGCCTGGACTGCTAATTTGCTAGTTTCCCCTTAACATGGATCTATTCTTAAATCGCTTGGATTGCATGTTTCATAGAGGGAAGTGAGGTGTTTTAAAGAATGTGTAGGGGACATGGGGAGAGACCCACCTAGAGGAAGACTATATCCTGTGTTTATTAACAATCCAAAGTTCATTTATGACAATCTTAGATCAGTACAGTGAACATGTGAACGCTAGCAATAAGCAATATCCAAAACATCAAGGCTAATGGATCCCTTACCTGGGTTGTATAATGAGACTTGATTTGCAATCATAGCAAGCATGCATTGAAAGCTCTTCAGCCCCATATTGACAACCACAGTCACATCGCAGTCAGCTCCAATGGTTGGGAACATATGGTTCTCAATACTATCTCCAACGTAGTGAACACAGGAGGACTGTTGTTTTGAGTAAAGTAAAAAACTCTTCTTGTAATATCATATCCGCAACCCACGGTGGCTCCGACTCTATTCTACAAATTGCCAAAGAAAGATACTTCTCCTGCACCTGCAATGAAGATCTCCCCCTTCTTGGAATGAAATCCCAATTGAAACATCATCCAGACCAGGAAACCTGAAAGGAGGGGCCGGTCTGCTGGCCGACCCAATAGCCAAATTGCCATCAACAATCCCAGCACTCTTCGTCTTCTTCTTCGCATTGGGTCTGTACGCAATTATGGAGACCTCAAAATAGTTACAAGCAACCCTAAAGCCCGTACCCTCATTCCCATGCATCAGAGGAAGAATGCACTGAACTGACTGTGGTTTTCTCTTGGAACCAATCAAGGTATTGAAATTGATTTCCTGCAGATCAGACGAATTTAATGCAATGAAAGGCTCTGGGGACTGGAAGGTTTCTGTGCTGAGTCCATTTCATTCATTGGGAAGTCTATGGAATTCGAAATGCCAGGCTTCCCAGCCCTTGCTTGCATTGATCCATTCCTTTGAACTATCAAATGGAATAATAGGATTCTATTCTCTCCATTGCCCTGCAAAGCTGGCTGTTCGCTCCCGTAATGCTTTCTCTCTTATTGACAGGAAATGTAAGACTGCCCAGAAGCAGCAGCAGAGAGGGCAACAACATATGATAATGAAGAGAATGATGGGAACGATTATCAGAGCCATGGCATTTAAGTGATTTGTTTTGTGCAGAAATGAATCCATTTGATTTTGTTTTTAAATAGCACTCCTATTCCACTACTGGAATTTATTGGGGTTCGGCTTCAAGATTTGGAGTAAATGTTTTACCCTCATTAAACATTTCACTCCAAACACTCCAAGTAAGATGTCCAGGACAACATTCGCTGGAAATCAAATCTGAAGCAGTAACGAAAAATTCCCAAGAACACCATACGCTGAAATCCAAATCTGAATTAGTAATAAGAAACTCCCACCGATAAAATTTCAGGGGCTCGACCATAGCTCAACCGACAAAGCCATTTGATTTTTCGGAGAGCAAAATTGAAACTCCCAAGGAGTCTAACTCTTTCCATTTCTCTGAATTTATCTGGATAATAGTGCGTGCAGGGAGAACACTAATCGCGGTTGCGAAAATGCAGCTGGTGAAACGACAAGTTCAGGTTCAGAGAAACTCGGGAAATATACCAGAAACCCATTTGTGATACAGCAATCAAGTGTCAAGCCGAGATTGGAGTTAAAATTATTGGAGTTAAATCACAAGTGTTGAGTAAACCCAAAAGTGTAATGATTCAAAAGAATAGATCTATCTGACTAAATATCAGTTTAATTAGAAATATTATTTTAATATTTATTAATTATCTTTTTTTATAAATAAATTAATCTTGTTTTTCATGATTGGATCCCATAAACTTAAATTCAATTAATAAAATTAAAAATAATAAAAATTAAAAATATTATTTTAATATTTATTAATTTTCCTTTTTAAAATAAATTAATCCTTAAATATTATATAAGAGTGTTAAGATACAAATTTAACTATTTTTATAAATTATTTTATTTTATTATATAAACCTTCTATTTAGGAAGAGAGTTTTTAAAATTTTAATTTAATTCTCATTAATTATTAAATAGATGGTAGAGATTTAACCTCTACCCAATGTTCTAGAATATTCTTAGCAGTAGTTAAAAGATTGAGATTTATATCAAAATTAGTCAAGGAATGAGATTTATCTCAAAAGTAGTTATGCACTTTCTACATTTTTATTAAATTAATTAATTTATACAAATGTTATATGAACATGTGTTAAATGAAATAAGCTATGGTATTTTGGGCATGTGGTATTGATAACCTGTAGTATTGGTCCATGGTATTGTAACAAAACCTATTTACAAGTTAAGAATCTAAATGGTTAAGTGGGGTGAATTTCCATGGTTAAGACTTTTGTTACATGTTTTTTTAAATGTATCTATGTCTAACTCATTCATTATTTTTTTTATATAACCAACGTACTATGATGGGGGTGGACATACAGCACCAGACTGGTTCTTGGGGCTTGCCCCTCCACTAGGAGGCAACCATACAATGTTTAATTAATGACTTGAGTACCATGTACTCCTACAGGGTGAATGTTCTGGGTGGTCTAGCGATTTTGTTAAGAAGGTTGGTGAGCTTCTTGTTTCAATTGGTAATTTGGGCAATATTTGTTAGTAAGAGCGAGGTAGACATAGTGGGAGATGGTAACCATGACAACTCGACGGGGTTTTGGCTTTGGAGAGGCGGCTTTGTGGGAGTCTGGTCCGCGCTAGTGTGGCAGAAAATTGACCTTCAAACGAGCACTTGGGATCCTGGTTCTGTCCTGGGTGGATATTTGCAACCTGGCTCTCTCTTTGGTTGGAATTCTGGGTTTTGTCACCTCATCTTGCTTTGTTGGCTGAAGGAGCTCGTATCCATTGAATTTTATCAGGGAATTGTGTTTTTTGGCTTGTTCACTGCTCAAACATTTCTCCTAGGCATCCTAGGTTGCCCATGGGCTTTGTGGGATGGGTCCGTCTATGCTTCCGGGATAGTGAGCTTAAGAGCATTCACAGACTTATGTGGTATTGTTTACTTGTGTATACACCCTGGGTGTCTATCGTCAGGTCTCAGTGGGAGCCCCGTCTCGATGGTAGTGTCTACATTCTCTATTGTTTTCTAGCGTAAAGGGTTGTCCATGTTTTTAATCTGGGTTCTCAACTGTGTGTTATGTTCTCTCCTCAGTCTTGATGTCTTAAGGGTCCCCCGACAATTTGCGGGACAACCTTTGGGTGTGTTTGTGGGTCTATGGAAATTTGGTCAGAAACATCCCTGGTGAAGTTGGGGGGGTGTTTTGTGTATTGTCTTTAGTGAAGCCTCCGGTTTTGCTCAATCCCATTGGGTGCCCCTCTTCCTTGGTGGTTAGTACTGCTCTCTTTGTCGTAGGAAATCTCTGGGGTGCTCCTTGTTTTGGTTGTTCGAACTCTTTGCTGCATGTACAATGCCTCGCCAACAAGGAAAACTCCGACGTGGTGGTGGTAATTTCACCAATTCATTTTTTCTTGTTCTACACTCCAGCTTGTCCTATGTGAACTCAGTCAACACAAAGCATGAAGGGGAAGTGGCACCATCTCCAGCTTTATCTCTAGGAAGAATTGAGGCTCCAACAACAATGGAATCCTTGGTCGCACAACTTCGATACATTAGCTCAACCTTGACATTATTCATGACCGCAAGTATGAAGATCGTAATGAAATTGTTGCATACATGATGATATCTAATACAGTCAGAATGAGATATTGGAACAACTGGATTCTCTCCGTCGAAGCCATCGTCGAACCAATGACTACCTCCATAGTCTGCAAGCTCGAGTGGAACATATTGATTTTCATATGCATGAGTGTGTTGCATACTTTGCAACTATCCTTGTACTCCCTCCCCATCCCCCTACTTGATATGTTGCCATTGGTCTTTGTAGTCTTTTTTATTTCTCCATGCACAATATGACTTATATGCCAAGTGAAAATAATGTTTGTCAAGTCTTATCAGTGGCATCCTCCGGGCCTAGATTTTAGTGAATCGGGTCGGAATGAGGAAGAGAGGGTTGTAGAGACATCTTATGTAACCTTTTTTTTTTCATGAAAACCTAATGAAGGAATTTTGATCGACCAAAAAATAATAATTTAAAACCAACTTAGATCCATTTTAACTTCGTACCAAGTGCCAAGAGAAATCAAATCTCTTAAGATGCAAACCTCTTTCAGAGTGAAAAGAGATTCGATCCCCCTCAACACTTGGTAGATCGAGAGTTAAGATGGATCTAGGTTAGTTTAATTTCCCCCTTTAAATATGTCATATTCTACATGAATACCATGGTCATTTTTTTTTTATTGTGTTATTTTTATAGCGCTATTTTTATTTTTATTTTTATTTATTTTATTTTATTTTGTCGTTTACATTCATTAATATTTTAATTTAATTTAATTAATTTATTTTTATGTAGTTTGACTTAGTCAAAATGTTAAACATTACGTTACAACATCTCTACCATATTGGGTTGGAGAGCGTCTCTCAGTGCAATAAAGTTATAATTTAGATTTAGAATTTTTGTTGTTTATCATGGATTCATGCCTATTTAATTTATATGGCTACGTTAGTTATATAAATCAAATATTTTGATATGTATTTGAAGTAAAATAATAAAATATTAGTTTCAAGGTTGTAAATAAGTGGGTGATAAAGTATATTATTAAGCCACTATTTAAGATGTTGTTGATTCAAACCTTGCCTAGACCTTGTCATGTGCTTGGGGGGGGGGGTTGTTGTGCACCTAAAGCACCTCTCCTAGACTATGTGTTGTGCTTGAGAGGTGGATGGAGTACCTAAAATCATTTAATATGACATATAAATGATTAGATTGTGTGATGTGCTTAGGGAGTCTACAGTGCACCTTGCCTACACACTGTGTTGTACTTGGGGGTATACAATGATATGGTGTCAAAAATTTGATCCCACTATGTGGCTGATAAATAAATCTATGCTAGTTAGTTATTTGTTCAATTATAAACTCAAACTCAAACATGTCACATATGGGGATTGTTTTTCTATCCATCAAAGCTAGGTGTTCTCTTTCCCCCCACACACACACGTGTGTGTGTGTGGAGATACACAGATATCTTGTATTGAGTAATACAACATCAAAATGTTAAAAAAAAAAGTTTTAATTTCAATTACTTTATATATATACAAAATGAATTACAGAGATATCTTGTATTGAGTAATACGACATCAAAATTTTAAAAAGAAAAGTTTTAATTTCAATTACTTTATATATATATATATATATATATATATATATATATATATATATATATATATATATAAAGTAATTGAAATTAAAACTTTTCTTTTTAAAATTTTGATGTCGTATTACTCAATACAAGATATCTCTGTAATTCCTTTTGTATTAAATGTTTTTATAAATTATTTTAATTTTTATAGAAACCTTCTATTTGGAAAGAGATTTTTTAAGATTTTAATTTAATTATCATTAATTATTAAATAGATGGTAGAAATTTAACCTCTACATAATGTTCTAGAATATTTTTAGTCGTAGTTAAAAGGTTAATATTTATATCAAAAGTAGTAAGGGATGAGATTTATCTCAAAATTAGTTATGTACTTTCTACCCTTTTATTAAATTTATTAATTAAAACAAATGTGATATGAACATGTGTCATATGAAATAAGTTATGGTATTTTGGGCATGTGGGTATTGATAACCTATGGTATTAGTCCATGGTATTGTAATAAAACCTATTTACAAGTTAAGAATCTAAATGGTTAAGCGCGGTGAATTTCCATTGTTAAGACTCTTGTTATATGTTTTTTTAAATATATATATGTCTAACTCATATATTAATTTTTTTATAATTAATAATAATAATAATAATAATTTAAAACCAAGTTCCCCAGATGGGGGTGGACATACGGCGCCAAGTTGGTTCTCGGGGCTTGCCCTCCACTAGGAGGCAACCATGCAACATTTAATTAACGAGTTGGGTACCCTGTACTCTTGCAGGGAAAACGTTCTGGATGGTCTTGCTGTTATATTAAGAAGGTTGGCGAGTTTCTTGTTTCAGTTGGTAATTTGGGCAATGTTAGCTGGTAAGAGGGAGGTAGACACAGTGAGAGACGGTAACCATGACACCTCGTCGAGGTTTTGGCTTTGGAGAGGCGGCTTTGTGGGAGTCCAGTCTGTGCTAGTGTGGCAAAAAATTGACCTTCAAACGAGCATTTGGGATCCTGGTTCTGTTCTCGGCAGAAATTTGCAACCCGACTCTCTCTCTGTTTGGAATTTCAAGTTTTGTCACCTCATCCTACTTTGTTGGATCAAGGAGCTCGTATCCATTGAATTTTATTAGAGAATAGTGTTTTTTAGCTTATTCACTGCATTGAGATCTCTCCTAGGCATCTTGGGTTGCCCATGGGCATTGTGTGGTGGGTCTGTCTATGCTTCCGAGATAGCGATTTTACGAGCATTCACTGACTTGTGTGGTATTGTTTACATGTATCTACACCCTGGGTTTCTTTTGTTAGGCCTTAGTGGGAGCCCCGTCTCGGTGGTAGTGTCTACATTCTTTATTGTTTTCATGCCTAAAGGGTTGTCCATGTTTTTAATTTGGGTTCTCAATTGTGTTCTTTGTTCTCTCCTCAGTCTTGGTGTCTTAAGGGTCCCTCGATAGTTTGTGGGTACAACCTTTGGGCGTGTTTGTGGGTCTTTGGAAATTTGGTCAGAGACATCCCTGGTGAAGTTGGGAGGTGTTATGTGTATTGTCTTTAGTGAAGCCTCCAGCCTCTAGTTCCGCTCACCCCCATTGGGTGCCCCTCTTCCTTGGTGGTTGGTACTTCTCTCTCTGCCACAGGAAATATTTGGGGTGCTCCACGTTTTGGTTGTTCAGACTCTTTATTGCATGTAAAATGCCTTGCCAACAAGGATGACCATGGCGTGGGTGTGGAAATTTCACCAATTCAGGTTGTCATGTTCTGCACTCCAGCTCGTCCTCTGGGAACTCAGTCAACATAGAGCGTGAAGGGGTAGTGGTGCCATCTCCAACTCTCTCTCCAAGAAGAATTGAGGCTCCAACAACACTAGAATCCTTGGTCACACAAATTCGATACATTCAACTCAACCTTGACATTATTCATCACTACCGGCATGAAGATCGTAATTAAATTGTTGCATACATGAATGACATCCAATACAGTCATAATGAGATATTGGAACAATTGGATTCTCTTTGTTGAAGCCATCGTCGAAAGAATCACCACCTCCGCGGTTTGCAATATCAGGTGGAACATATTGGTTTTCATATGCATGAGCGTGTTGGATACTTTGCAGCTTCCCATGTACTCCCTCCCCACCCCCCTACTTGATATTTTGACATTGGTATTTGTAGTCTTTTTTATTTCTCCATGCACAATATGGCTTCTATGCGAGGTGAAAATAATGTTTTTCAAGTCTTATCAGTGGCATCCTCAGGCCCCAGATTCCAACAAGTATGGTCGGAATGAGGAAGAGAGGTTTGTAGAGACATCTTTTGTTACCTTTGTTTTCATGAAAACCTAATGAAGGAATTTTGATCGACCAAAAAATAATAATTTAAAAACAACTTAGATTTATTTTAACTCCGTACCAAGCACCGAGAAAGATCAAATCTCTTAAGATCCAAACCTCTTCCAGAGTGAAAAAAGATTTGATCCCTCTCAGCACTTGGTAGATCCAAAGTTAATATGGATCTAGGTTAGTTTAATTTCCCCATTTAAATAGGCCATATTCTACATGAATACCATGGTCGTTTTTTTTATTGTTTTAATTTTATAGGGTTATTTTTATTTTATTTTGTCGTTTACATTCATTACTCTTTTAATTTAATTTAATTTATTTGTTTTTATGTAGTTTGACATAGTCAAAATGTTAAAAATTACATTACAACATCTCTACCATATTGGGTTGGAGAGAATCTCTCACTGCAATAAAGTTATAATTTAGTTTTAGAATTTTTTATGTTTATCATGGATTCATGCCTATTTAATTTATATGGCTAAGTTAGTTATATAAATAAAATACTTTGAAATGTATTTTAAGTAAAATAATTTTATATTAGTTTCATGGGTGCAAATCAATGGACGATAAAGTATATTATTAAGCCCATATTTATGATGTTGTTGATTCAAACCTTGCCTAGACCTTGTCATGTGCTTGGGGGGTGTGTTGTGCACCTAAAGCACCTCTCCTAGGCTATGTGTTTTTCTTGAGAGGTGGATGGTGTACCAACTAAAAGCATTTAATATGACTTGGAAATAAATGATTAGACTGTGTGATGTGCTTTGGGAGTCTACAATGCACCTTGCCTACACAATGTGTTGTACTTGGGGGTATACAATGATATGGTGTCAAAAATTTGATCCCACTATGTGGTTGATAAATAAATCTATACTAGTTATTCATTCAATTATAAACTCAAACTCAAACATGTCACATATGGGGATTGTTTTTCTAACCACCAAAGCTTAGTGTTCTCTTTCCATATATATATATATATTGGTTGATAACCTTAAGGGACTTGATTGGACTTATCCCTTTGACATATGGACTAAACTTAATGCTAAAATTGTCGTATATACATACACACACACACACACACACACACACACACACACACACACACACATATATATATATATATATATATATATATATATATATATATATATATATATATATGATGACTTAGACTAGGAATCTAGGGGGAGCGATGGAGTCTGCTAGGGTTCCTTTCCTCGTTGCAACTGAAGTGATCGTCGTATCAACACTTGAATTTGATGTCGCTATTCTGGAGCGCAAACATGGAAATCAGATCTGGATCCATCGATATGCGATGGAGGGAATAGATCCCATTGGGTTCTCACTCCATTCATATCTGGAAACCAGCCTTACACCCTCGATCATCTGCAAGAGAGGTGGGTTGTGATTCATTTGATCTAATAATTTTTTTTGGGCCAAATCTACTTCTGCAGGTACGCAAAAATCACCTACCTATTTCTTGCTTAATGATTCTTAGAGGTGGATCTTAGCAACGATGGTATTATGATTGGGGAGATCATAACAAAAAAACAGGGGAGTGCAGATCATAGTGGATGATATTCCAAATGATCACATCCTCTGCGTTGGGTAGATCAATTAGATAAGGAGAAGCAAGGAAAAACCATATCTAGATGCTCTTAAGAGGAATGAAGAAATAGATCTAGATTTTTCCTCCGATATGTCTCATGGAACTATCAAGTTCATATCAATGCTATTGCAATCTAAGAAAATACCCTCGAAACAGATAGCAGAAGTGCCATACAATATTGGGCCATAGCATGAAGCACATGATGCACTGGATTTGGAAAATCAGATCTCTTTCCAAATATTTATCAAATCCCCTGAAGGTAAATCAACACTAGTCTGAGCAGACATTCGAGAAGATCTCCCTATTGAAGCAGAACATCAAGCAAAAATTGGGCTTTCCATTACATCATCAAAAAATAATCTACAGTGGCAAGTCTATGCAGGATGATCAAAGCCTCCAAGAATATAATGTCCTTCCTAATTCTGCCATCATGCTAAACTTTAGATAAGAGGTGGAGCAGCTGGATCAAGAAAATCAAAGGGAGAAGGAGGTGTTGCTAGTCCTATTTTACCCAAAGGAACATATCCAAATCAAGAACATATCAACAACGGTCTCTGTTTCAAAGACATCCTCCAAGGTAAATCAGTAGCTACAACAACTCCAGCACCAACACTCATACCCCCAGTCCCTATATAGTGGAGCAACTGAATCATGTACCATAACTGATTAAATATCTTCCGGAAACAAATGAACACTGATTAACTTATGAATCACAAGACATTATTTGCAAATTCAACAGTTTCTGGCCAAAACCAATGGATCTATTCTACTGGATCCTCACAAATTGTTCATTAACCTACGAGATACACCTATGTTCAAAAGGGTTCCTCATAGTAAAGTTTGCAACGTCGGAGGAAAGAGAATATGTACTAAAACAAGGACCATGGTGTTGGAACAGGATCCCTTAACCATTGTGAATTGTGTATAAATCTTGCATATTTTGGTCTTAATTGGTCTAATGCAGAGTTTTGGGGTGGGTCAAAGCCCCTAATGCATTGTAAATAGGTCAAGGGTGGACCAAGAGTCCGCAAACCACGGTTTGCGAACCATTGGATGGATAGGCTAAATTGCTATAAATAGATGAACCTTTTTTGAGTCATAGGTAGGAATGAATAGAGATTGATGCGAAGTATGAACTATTAGATCTGTGGTAGGGTTGTTTGGGTTAGGACTCCTGTTGGCTATGTGCATGGAGATCCTCTATCCTACTGTGTGCGGATCCTGCTGGTTGTGTGCACAGGTGGTAATTTGGGGAATGTAAGAGGATTTATGGTAATTATATAGATGTGCAGAAGTATTGTGGATATCTGATGTTATCTTATCTGATCTATTATGGTTTATGTGGACTTGAGTTATATGATGATGTATTTGTTTGTAAGCTGCGAACTGTCTATGTTTATGGTAAATGTATCTGTGATCTATTAATCTGCTGCAAATATCTTGTTCTGTGATTATAGTTGATAGTACGCACGTGGATGCGAGCCTGTTAAGTAGATCTGATAAACTATATTCTGGTTATTTATTGAAACTCCTGCGAACAACCTTTGGCTGTATAGATCTGGTAATCACGGACTCGCTTGACTTACCTGATCTCTCCCAGGGTGCGGAAACCTGGTTCCAACCTGGTTCCACGTCCGACAATTCTGGCCTTCTGATCATCCCCTAGGAAGACATCACCGCCATCATGCTTCTCATACTCGCAGTACCACTCCCTATGGGGAGTGAAGTGAAAGGATGTACCCGAGTCAATCAACCATAACTCATGATCTACATGTGTATTTGAAGAAGAAGCCAAATACACATCCCCACCTTCATCCGAGGTGGTTTTTGCCTCTACAGAAGGAGTATCATCAGATCCCTTTCCTTTCTCAGGAGCTTTAGATCTGCAGTCCTTTTTGTAGTGCCATTCCTTTCCGCATTTCCAACACACGTTTACAAACTTTCCAGGAGATTTAGATCTCCCTCTAGATTTAGATCTCCCACTCGAAACCTTATTCTTGTTTTCTGTTTTGGGGCCTTCCTCGTACAGATAAGGCATCTCCATTCTGGCCCTCCATATTTCTCTGTCTCATTTCCTCCGATAGCAAGGCTGAGACAATGTCATCAAAATTCAAGGTAGTTGTTTTTATACCTATTGTAATAACCAGACTGTCCCACGAATCTGGTAGAGAGCACAACAAACTGATGCACTTATCTTCATCTGAGATTTTAATATCAACAGATGAAAGCTGACTTACCACAGTATTGAAGGCGTTCAGATGCTCTGTCACCGAGTCTCCATCCTTCATCCTTAGGTTATACAACTTTTTCCGTAGGAACAATTTATTCACCAAAGACTTAGATTGGTACAAAGTCCCAAGTTTGTCCCACAAATTCTTCACCGTAGCTTCCCCAGATACATTCAACAATACCGAATCTAAGACACACAACCATATTGTACTCTTCGCCTTCCAATCCAACTTCTTCCAATCTTCATCTGACATTATCGTTGGTTTAGTACCTGGATCTACCGTGATCCATTGATCTTTATCGACCAGCAGGTCCTCCATATTGAGCTTCCACAACTCAAAACTCTAACCATTAAACATCTCAATCTCTATCTTTCCACTGCTCGCCATCTTCTTTCACCGCAAGAATTGATCCCACAGATCTCCCACTGAACAGGGTCTACCATAGGCCCGAGCAAAAAACCCTTCAGCAGTAAAGGCGCCCCCTTGAAGCCGAAACAGCTCTAATTCCAAATGTAGGTTTTAACCCTGTATAGAAATTATCTACAAATGAATCTTAAAATAGAAAATAAACAATAGCGAGAGCATAAAACATAAAACAGATAAACACAAATATTTTCCCTTGGATCCCAAATCAGGACAACCAACTTGATTTTTCATTATATTCATTTTAGTGTTACAACACATATATATACATGTCGAAGCATACATAAACCCCAATCCATTAACCCTAGATTAGAACATAACCGTAGTTCCCTTGACTGGATCTACAAAATACCAGGGGCCGAAAACCATCATGCCCCAAAACCATGTGCAAACCCATGCACAAAACCATGGGCGGGTCTGCCCACCGGAAAATAAGGTCCAAATTTTATTTGTCCTGGAAAGTATATAAGACATACCCAACAGACCCCTTGAGCCAACAAATGGTTCCGTTTCCGAGACCAGGAGCATTTTGAGAGAGATCGGGTAATGCCAAGACCATACTAGAAACCTAAGGAGGGAGAAAAGTTGACAAACATTGTGGAAGCGGAGATTCAAGAATTCACAAGGAGACGATATGGCCTCGCACATGAAGCTACCTACCTTCGAAGGCATAGGTGATGAGGATATGGACCGGTTCTGGTTCTTCACAGGATCGGTATGGACAACGCAAAACGTAGCAAGTGATGCGGTGAAACAGGCACAATTATCCCTTGCTTTCAAGGGAAGAGCCCTAGATTGGTACATGGGATACATTGACCAACATGCGAGTGCTCTATTGAGGAAATTAAGAATGCATTAAAGAAACAGTTCAAGAAACCTAAGTCCTACTCTCATATAGTAAACAACCTGAAAGATATCAAGCAAGGACCCTCTGAGTCCGTGTGGGAAGTAGATCAACGATTAAAGAAAGTGATCAGAGAAGGAGGATTCCAGTATGACAATAGGCAACACACAGAGTGGTTCATTGCTATGTTGCTACCCCATCTGCGCGTACCTATGGATCAGCAAGCCATTGAAACATGGGAGAAGGACTTGGAGGTCGCCATGAAACTAGAAGTTGCGCCAAGAGATGATACCTAGATGGGAGTACAACAGATACAAGTCCATCTAGAAGCAATGCACATTGAGATCCAAAATCTATGAAAGGAGCGAGGGACGGAGGTCAGCCCCGAAAGAGGGTGCATACAATGTAGGGTGAATGGTCACACCAAAGATAAATTTTCGCTGCTTGCCGACTACATACAGGCAGGGGGACCTAGCCCACTACGTCCCAGGGAAGCTGTAGGACTAAGTGGGTCGGCGCTGTGGTGCGATGACTGCCACGTTTCTGGGTTGCATGATACCAACCATTGCCCCCACCTTGCCGCATATATCCCAAAAGTAAAATAGTAGTGGTGTGGGTTTTCTAGGTCTGTAGGACATGATGAACAGAACTGCCCAACATATGATCTAATGATCGACTAGGGAAACCTATATAGGGTACAGTTGGACCCCTCATCACCTAGATCCGTCCCAGGTATAGGAGGATCCCCGACCAGGGGCAGGGGAAGGGAACGAGGGGGAGGCGCAGGTAGGGGTAGAGGCCAACTAATCTGCTATAATTGCGGGGAAAAAGGTCACTTTGCGAGGGATTTCACAAACAAAACTCAGAAATCCTGTAGATATTACAGATAGTTGGACCATGTGGTTGAAGATTGCCCGATCCTGATAGCTAAGATGTTGGATAAGCAACAGACACCTATGCAGAACATACAAAGGGTCAAGGCAGAACCTCGAAGTGAAGAACCAAGTATTAATGTTACAACACGTAGCGGCATAGCCACCGGTGGGGCTACGGAGAAAGCTGAGGCAGAACCTCTTATCCATAAAGGGACCATTAAACAAGAAGGATTGGACTTACCAAGGGAAAGGGAAACTTTTGTCACAGCTCGCCAAGACTTTGCCAACGCTGAGGCACCTACCCTTCAAACACCTACGCACCTTATAGGAGAGGATGAAGTTAAACCATTCCTGCAAGCATGTATAAAGCTGCTACGCAACCAACATGCTGTAGAAAACCTCCAAGCCTTGATAGATGGCTGCGTAGGAAATACAACCCCAACTATGGAAACTAAGGAAGTGCACAAGTTGTATAAACACAAGAGACACACTGGTAGGTAGATGCGGTTGACTGCGCATATCAGCAATTACGAGATGGATCAAGTTATTCTTGACTTTGAATCCGATGCGAACGTACTACCTAAACAGGCTTGGCAGCAAATGGGAAAACCTAAACTGGAATGGTCCACTATCCAGTTGCGCATAGCTAATCAACAGAAGATCATACCACTAGGAAGATTGTCAAAAATTGTAGTAGATATCACCGGAGTTAAGGTACGAGCTAACTTTGAAGTCATTCAGATTGTAGAAGATGCGGACCCTTATCCAACACTCCTGGGATTGGATTGGGCCATTGATATGGGCGGAAGTATCAATTTAAAGAAATGAAGCATGGTGTTTGAAAGAGAAGGGACACGGGTAATCATACCCCTAGACCCTACGGAAGGAGAAAGATATACCAAGCTAGCGCTGGAGGAAGAAGAGATAGACCATATTTATAAGATAACTGCAAGGGACAAAGACTGGATCAATCCAACGACTAATGGAGTGCTCTGCTGGGAAAAGGATAACGAATGTTTTTCCGACTTAGACGAGGAAATAAACAATTGGAAAAACCAATTGCATGATGTTTCCGCACTGCGATGTCCGCAAATTACCAGAGACTTCCACTGCATATCCACCGAGGTAAGAGAACTACCCTACTTTGATGGTTCCAATAGAATAAAAGGAATTTCTGCATACGTTCAAAACTAAGGTTCTGAGAGAACGGAGGCTATGAGCCCTTAATTTGGCCATGCGCACAACGCCTGCAATATGGTGGGAGGCACATAAGGAGGTGTTCCAGGAGTGGGAGGAATGTTGGGACATGATGATCCTGCGATTCGAGGCCCTGGCTGAGGTACGTGTCAAGAAGTTTCTTGGCCCTGGAGACCCACGCGAGCACTTATCTGCTTGGATGGAACAATGGCATGACCGAACTCTGAAGGAATGGGTTCACTTGTTTATTCATGCGTTGGGACCAATCCCTACTGCATGGTACTTGGATGCAGAGCTACATCAACGCACCCGTCACTGGGAAACCTTGAAGGACGAATTCATTGGTACTTTTGGACTAATAGGGGGCTTGGAGGTGCTTGACGAAGCTCTGCAGGATATAGATGCATTTTTGTTTGGTGAATCCATCTCCTCCACATCTTTCGGGGTGCCGACGTGGGAAACATAGATGCATGACGTTATCAATTGTCACAATATAGCTCTAGAAGAATGTGAAGAGAATCCGTGCAATGTCTCTATCCCATAATTAGAGGGGGAACGTGTAGTTGCAGGGACCCCATTACAAACTATAGATGTAACCGAACCCCTGAAACTGCGAGAAGTTAACATTGGCACGGCGAAAAAGCTTAAGTTGGCTAATATTGGTGACTACTGGGATGATGACACTGTAAGCAAGGTGGTTGAATTGCTCATAGAGTACCAAGATTTATTCCCAACCAAATTCTCAAAGCTCAAAGGGATCACAGGGGACCTGGGAGTGATGTGCATCACGCTAAAACCGGATGCGTGACCAATAAAGCAGTGGCCTTACCGACTGAATCCTAAGTATAAACAAAAGGTTAAGGAGGAACTGGATAAAATGCTCACCGCAGGTATTATCGAGCTAGTGGAGCAGTCAGATTGGGTAAGTCCGATGGTAGTTTAGGAAAAGAAAACTAAGGGGGAAATTCATATCTGTGTGGACCTACACAAGTTAAATGATGTCTGCGTACAAAACCCCTTTCCAACACCATTTTCCGATGAAATACTAGATAATGTAGGAGGCTAGGAGGAATATTCTTTAACTGATGGGTTCTCTGGATATCATCAGATCCGAATCGCACCAGAAGATCGCAGCAAGACTAAATTTTCCACGGAATGGGGATCCTTCTAGTATACATTCATGTCGTTTGGACTCAAGAATGCCCTTGCTATCTTTTCATGGTTGGTTGTTGTAGTATTCAAGGAATTCATCCACAAATTTCTCGAAGTATATTTCGATGAGTGGATTTTCTTCGGCTTAGTGAAGATGCATGTTTCGAACCTACGCCTGATGTTGGATGCCTTCCAAAAAAAACAAATTTCCTTGAATATTAAAAAGTGTATCTTCTGCGTACCCTTCGAGATTTTTCTTGGACATATAGTTTGCCAACAAGGGCTGATGTTGGACCCAACGAAGATTGTCGTTATCATCAACCTATTTGTACCTACGACTAAGAAACAGCTGCGTTCGATCCTTGGACACATGGGCTACTACAAAAAATTCATTCAGGGATACGCACTGATCACAACACCTTTAGAGAAGTTGCTTAAGAAAGATGTGTCATTTTTTTGGGATGAAGAATGCCATAAGAGGTTTGAGGTACTCAAAGAAAAGATGGTCTTTGCACCTATCCTTATCTTCCCCGATTGGGCGAAGGAATTCCATGTCCATGTGGATGCTTTAGGGATTTCCCTAGGAGCAGTCCTAACGCAGCCTGGTGCCGAAGATATTGATCACCCTATCGCATTTGCTATTCAGAAAATCTTGAGTGCATAACACAATTATGCCACCACCGAGAGGGAAGGTTGGCCATGGTCTATGCGCTACAAAAATATCGGCACTATCTATTAGGAGGACACTTTAAAATGTTTACAGATCACTCAGCTTTGAAGTACCTAGTGAATAAGCCTGCATTGGGGGGGGGGGAATCTGTAGATGGCTGTTATTGTTTCGAGAATATGATTTTGAAATCATAGTCAAGCCAGGGAATTTGAACGCTGGGCCGGATCACTTATCCCGAATTGAGACAGCTGATGAACCTACTAGCTTGGAGGAAGGGTTACCTGACGCACAGTTGTTCGCCATTAAATTTGTCGATGTGCACTTCGTTGATATCATCCAGTTCCTGACTATAGGCATGGCGCCTGCAGAATATTCAGTACAACAAAAGAAGGAACTGGTTACCTGAGTGGTAGATTTTACCGTCATCGCAAGTCAATTGTATAAACTAGGGGCTGATGAAGTGTTGTGCAGGTACGTTCTAGAGCACGAATGACATGCTATCTTGGAATAACTCATGACGTAATCGCAGGGGGTCACTACGCAGCCAAGGCAACGATGCACAAGATTTTACGGGCTGGACTATGGTGGCATACCCTCCATAATGACTCTCACGAATATTGTAAAGCCTGTGATACATGTCAATAGATAGGAAAGCCATCACATAGAGATGACATGCCGTTACAACCGCAAGTAGCCTTACTTGCCTTTTACAATTGGGCCATTGATTTTGTGGGACCCATCAACCCACCGGGGAGGAAGACAGGGGTACGTTACATAATTACTGCCACTGATTATGTAACGAGGTGGGTTGAAGCACAAGCAGTATAGGATTGTATGGCAAATACTGCTGCGCACTTCATCTTTAGGAAGATTCTGAATCGATTTGGATGTCCAAAGATCTTTATGAGTGATCGAGGTATGCACTTTGTGAATGAAACAATCCAAGCATTGACTGAAGAATTATGGATCCATCATGCAAAAAGCACCTCATATCATCCACAAGAAAATGGAGTTGTAGAAACTTTTAACAAAATTTTGGAGCAAGCACTGACTAAGGTCTGCAATGTTGATCGCAGCGATTGGGACGTACGCAACCCATTGGTTCTTTGGGCCTATCAGAAGACCTACAAAAAATTTACAGAGAAAACCCCATTCAGACTAGTCTATGGCAAGGAGGCCATTATGCTAATGCAGTACATTGTTCCCATTCTGCGTATCGTAGCATTTACAAACATGGCAGAACCAGACATCATGGAGGAATGCTTAGCAAAGCTTATGGCTTTGGAGGAGGATCGGTTTATTGCTAATTTCCATCAGCAGGTTCAGAATACCTGCGATAAGGCCTGACATGATCTACATATTCACTAGAAGACATTCACAGAGGGTGACCTGGTCCTTCTATATGACAGCCAGTTTGCGAAACCTCCAGGGAAGTTTCGACAGCACTCGCTTGGTCCCTATACAGTTAATGAAATCATTAATGGCAGAGTTGTAAGGCTAGCCACCCTACGTAGTGATATGCTCCCAGGCGATATCAATGGTAGCCAACTCAAACCATATCGGATCAAATGACTATATGGCTGGAGTAGTTGTATAAGACAGAATTTGTCTGTCACAATGCATGAGTATGATCAGGGCACCCGTGGGAGGCAGCCACAACTTGGGAGGCCCAGAGTGGTGCACAGGGGGCGCAAGTGTCTGCTTAAGGCGCAGCAAGTGTGCTGGAAGCCCCGGGGTGCGCTGGGTGCATAAGAGGTGCGAGAACTAGCCGTTGGAATAGTAGAATCGGATAGAAAGCTAAATTTACCATTGACAGGAGCGACCGGTCAGTGTTTAATGAAGCGATCTTTTGAAATTTTGTACCATTTATCTGATGGCAAGTGTCCAGTACAATTCACACGACCGTTAGCAATTTTTTGGGGTTATAAAAGTGGACGAATCGGTCGAATGATGGTTCTGTATCTTTGGTCTTGTTTGTACTCCATGGGATAATGCTTTAGGATCATCTGGGTCTACTGTATATCTGTCATGTCTGACCCATCTACCTCGTCTTAGAACAACCACCCAAGGTTGGGATTCATTGTCTGCCCCAAAAGGACGACTACCAAATCGGCGATAGCCTCGACAGAGCCAACAATCGAGGAGGTAGTACAGGTTGCATCAGGAGCCACAGCAGTTATTTCCACTCCGCCGTCAGCAGCAAATAAAGGGAAACAGAAAGTGCAAGGGCCAGGGAAGCTTGTAAAAGGGGATTGGGTAAAATCCTGCACTTCTCCCCGCAATATGAAGCCACCATGACAAATAGACTCGATTGAATTTCTTAAACTAGCAGGCCACCCTTTATCTGCTCAAGAAAAGGCCCAAGTCGCCCAACCAATCAAGTGGTTTCCCCCATTTATTCAACCTTGCAGACCCTCGACCTGCACGCCGAAGAACCTCGATGGCTTGGTCACCTACCTAGAGATGTCGCTAACCCCGGGCGAGGTCCCCGTCATTGGATAACCCACCGGCAAGCTTCGTGAGGTAAGGTTCGATGATCATGACTTAGCTAACTATGAGGCCTTTTCCCAGCTGGCCCTTGAGTTTTACCTAGAACAGATACTGGAAGATAACGGGGTATAGGTCGTCCCGATGCGCTGGGTGTGCGGATTGGATGGTGCTGGGCTGTTGAACCTACTCCAGATACCACATTTTGGCCACTACAATGTTACATATTGCATGGTCCGTCAACTACTTGCGTTAGTTCATGACGGTAGCTTATGGATTCAGGACCGCATCCCTATTGACGCTGCGGTAATTCATCGCATTACTGGCCTCCCCATGGAAAGGCCTGACCCAATGTTGAGGGTGGGTAAGAAGTATGAGCAGAAAATTGCCGACAGTGTGCACGAGAATTACCATGTACTACGGAATACTTGGGGATTCATGATCAATACCATTAGCGACCCAAGCACACATATGGGTACATTTTTGCTCGCATGTAAGCTAATGCACAAATTCCAAGCTTCCACCATACCCACATATGTTATTCAATTGGCAGGGCAATGCGAAAAGGGAGTATGCTTCAATTGGGCCTAGCACTTATGTAACGAACTTTTGGCAAATATCCTCGAGGCCCAGGATCAGGGGCGCCCATTCTATTACTCTTGGCTACTGCTACTTATTGTGTTGGTCACATGGGAAGCACCAGCGGAAGCAGTCCTCCCCGAGATCACCTCTGATATGTGTGAAGGAGCACGCTACGCCAACTTATGGGATTCCAAGGATGTGCAGCGTATTGAGGATAATCAGGTCTTTTGGGTTTTTTTTCAGCATCGCTTGGCAACCGCCATCAACTCACGACCACGCCTGTCCCCTGCAGTGTATGAAAAATACCAAACCATCGCGGCATTTCAATTCAACCTGCACCACATCCAAATCAGAGCGCGCAAGGATAACACCTAGGTCACGCTCCCATTTATGGCTGCGGACGAGGATATTGACCGCTTAATCGCTACCTGGTCCCCGCAGTCGACAATGGGGCTCAAAACCGGTATAGTTGGCACTTCAAGGGCAAAGGTCCCCTTGACTACCACAACCAAAGGAATTGGCAGATAAACCAACGACATGGGGAAGGAAAGAAACGTAGGGTCCCAAAAGGGGTCGCAACCACACGTCAGTCCAACAGACCCAGAGCTGAGGGATGCTGACTCCCCTAAAGATACAAAATGGAAGGGTGCAGCCATGAAAGGGCCACGCAAGAAGCAACACTCCCAGAGAACAGGATGCGATGAATTAGTTACACTCACGAAAGATGACCTGGCACACATCATCGATGCGGTCACCTTGGCCACGGAGGATAAGTGGCTGACTCTGGAAAAGCAGCAGCAAGTTGCGTTCGCCTCGCTTCAGGCCGAGTTCCAAGCCTTGCAGATGAAGACGGACACACTACATGCCAGTTTGGTCCCGGTCCGCCTGACCCCGACAGCTAGCCACATGGCCCTTGTTGCGGGAGTAATCCACCTCTGCCCCCTGCTCGGTGCAGCCCTTACAATAAGTCCACCCGACATTAGAATGTGAGTACAGGCATGCATAGAGGTCTAGTTGGATTTGGAAATATTTCCACATGAGTCACTACAGGCTTTACATAGCTCACTATTTAAAAAAATGCACCATAGGGACCATCATGCCCACCAGTGGCTCCATGCAGCAGAGTAGACCATTATCGACCAGATAGCTGAGGTAACTAGGGTACAGGTTGCGCACACGCATTTGGAGAATTTAATTGATCAACTCTGCACCAACGTTATGAATGCAATACCAACCACAGCTAACCCCAGGCCAAGATCGAAGGGTTGGTCGCAACCTTGAGAGCTTCCCGGAAAGAGGTCCAAGTCCTCAAAGCTCATATGGAACAAAAAATCACAGAATTATAGGCACAACTGCAACCTGAAACACCACCAGAGGTCAGAGCCCAGTGGGCTACGTTGGTTACAGTTGCCACGAATGTAATCACAGGCCAAATTTCTCAGGGTGCCATATTATTGGACACAACGATGTAGCTATGGACCAAGGCACAGTGTAATCCTCGCTTGTAGGAACTTACTCACGTGTTGCACTAGAAGGAAGAGCAGTTCGATCAAATGGAGGCTACCTTGACTATCTTAATCCCGACCCAGCACTTGACTCGACTACACTCCGGCCACGCCCTCCAAGACGACATAGAGGCCCTTCAACAGCAGAAGCAGACATTAAGTGATCACCTCAAACCATGGGCGGAAGAGGCCCTTAAATTATCCCACGATGTGGATGTTGCAGCGAAATAGTTGAACCATACATTAGAGAGTGTTGCAGCTGCTACAGAAGGCCCAACTTCACAGAAGTTGGTGGGGATAGCTCAGACTACCGCTGCGCAAAGTGAAGGGGTGCTCCCCCCACTGATTGAGTTCGTCACGCAGCTTCAAGCGAAGATGGAGGACTTACACCCACCGTGACTCGGGACGAGTTAAAAGATTGTGTTGGGGAACTATTGGAACAGGGTCCCTTAATAGTTATGAATTGTGTATAAATATTGCATATTTTGGTCTTAATTGGTCTAACGCAGGGGTTTTGGGTGGGTCAAAGCCCCTAACGCATTGTAAATAGGTCAAGGGTAGACCAAGCGTCTGCAAACCACAGTTTGCAGACCATTGGATGCATAGGCTAAATCACTATAAATAAATGAACCTTTTTTGAGTCATAGGTAGGAATGAATAGAGATTGATGCGAAGTACGAACTGTTAGATTTGTGGTAGGGTTGTTTGGGTTAGGACTCCTGCTGGCTATGTGCACGGAGATCCTCTGTCTTGCTGTGTGCGGACCCTGCTAGCTGTGTGCTCAGGTGGTAATTTGGGGAATGTAAGAGGATTTTGGGTAATAATATAGATGTGCGGAAGTATTGCGGATATCTGATGTTATCTGATTTGATCTATTATGGTTGATGCAGAATTGAGTTATATGATGATGTATCCATTTTTAAGTTGTGAACTGTCTATGTTTATGGTAAACGTATCTGTGATATGTTAATCTGCTGCAAATATCATGTTCTATGATTATAGTTGATAGTACGCACATGGATGCGAGCCTGTTAAGTAGATCTGATAAACTGTATTCTGGTTATTTATTGAAACTCCTGCGAACAAACTCTAGATGTATAGATCCGGTAATCACAGGCCCACTTGACTTACCTGATCTCTCCTAGGGTGTGGAAACCTGGTTCCAGCACCCTCCCATACTGCTTCAGGTGAGACTTTGGTCTGCGCAAGCAGGTCACTGTCGAAAGGGCCAGTAGTATAGGGGTTTTTTGGCAAACCTTAACCTCTAAACCTGGGTCAGGACCCCTCGAGCCAACACATGGTTTTGGGGATCTACGGGGCTATTAATTACCCCATGGTTCCTAGAATTTGATGCAAACACAATGATAATATCAATAATTTCAGTTTGGGTTAGGCTACACAATCTCCCCCTACACTTATGGCATCAAAAAGTCCTGGAAGGTATTGGGAATATTTTAGGGAGATATATCTAGACAGATATACAAAGCATGGAAGAACGCATTTACACTTTTTCCAAAATATGTTTAGAGGTAGACCTCAAAAAAGACTTACCAGATCGCATAAAATTGACACACAACAAGAAAATTTGGAAACAGTTTCTAGATTTTGAGAACACAGCTTTCAGATGCTAAATATGCCGATAGAAAAGACATCTACAAATTATGTGTCCTATTGTAAAGATAGAGAATCGAAGGAAGAAGAAATAAGGAAAGCAACCCAAAGGATGGAAATTTCCTCCACCAGAAGACGAAGATGAAGAAGAAGAAATGGAACCACCTACAAACGAAGGAAATCGGAACATGCAAGACAACATAGAAAAGGAGGTCGTAAACGATGCTGGGACAGACATTATTGTACCACTACGCAGTCAGAGAATATTCCTTAAGCGAAATATTTGGGGGGCTCCAAACATCATCACGTTTCAGAAAGATCAGACTTAGAAAAGGAAAATCCAAGAATGGAAGAAGAAAATAAGTTAGCATCAGTATCTACCACGCCATCTCTAGGAGAATGACAAAAATTAGAAAAGAAGAAATGGAGGGAAGTTTAACTTCCTCCATTTTCTGTTTTTTTATGGATTTTTTATCACCAATTTTATAGACTGGCTTGATGGAATGTTGTTAGGTCCCTATATTACTAGGGTAGTCCCTTATTGTTGTCAGTGTAGCCCCCTTATTATTAGTGTTGTACCCTTGTATCCCCCATATTGTTATTATTGTGCCCCATAAAAGTCAATATTGTTATTGTTGTGCCCTTCCATTATTATTGTTAGGTCGGCTAGGATTATATTGTGACCTTATGGACTCCTATATATAGAAAGGAGGTTTTTTCATTTGTATCATCCAAGAATTGTTCATTTATATAATTTAAAGGAGGGTTTCCCCTCGAATTGGCTGATTTCTAAGGCATTGATCTCTCTTTTCTTCTATTTTAGGAGTTGGTTTCATAACATTTGGTATTGAAGCTTTGGATTCTAGGATTTCGTTGCTTCAAATAGGTCATTGTGGCATTTTTGCTATAAAAAATTTTCTACGAAGGTTTAGAATCTAAAAAAAAAACATTTTCAAAGAAAGCATGAGGAACTTCGTGTAAAAATTTCAGATCTCGTTTCACAATATTTTTGGATATATGATCTGTGGAAGTTAGGGTTTTCTCAAGCTCTCGTTTTATGGCAAAGAGGTGATCTTGGGAAAATCGTCATAACTTTCTCTTTGAGCATCAGATTGGAATTCTGTAAAAATTGGTTGAAATCACACGGACTGTAGTTTCTTGTGTATTAATTTTGAAGACGAAGGAGGAAACAATGACACGTGGAAAGTCGTACAAGTTTGCTCTATTGAACCAATCCATAATTAGGTCATTGTAGGAGATTGGGCATAGCTTTGTCTTGAAGAATCCAAATCAGGTCAGACCTGTGGAATTCAAAAGAATATTGATAGGGTTACTAAAGGACGAATTATAAAATCTCGTGGATCTGAAATTACATAGATACATCAGTTTCAATATTGAGATCCTCAAAAGCAAGAAAAAGGTGTGTATTTTTTTTTCAAATTGCACAAGTCTTGTTTGAAAAATTAGTTTGAAGTGATTCCAAGGGCATATTGAAGCATAGATATCAGTATTGGGTTCTAAAATTCCCCCTAAAAATAATTCAACACCCATTATGCCCTCATAAGGCTCTACTATGACTCATGAAGAGGAAGAAGTGCAACATGATATATCAAAATTACAAGAGCAATTGCAACAAATTTCTCTCTCGCAAAGAGCAACAAAAAATGAAATGGAATTTTTGAAGAAATGAGTGGAAGCTAAGATGGATGGTTTGAAGAATGGCATGGAAGACATCGAATTAAAAATGGAAGACATGAATAATGATCTAAAAGAAGACATGGAAGGTTTGAAAAAGTTGATACAAGAAATGAATCCTATTGGCGAAAAGATACTAGAGGAAACTCATGATGAGAAAAAATTAAATATTAATCGTGATTTTATAAACTCTAATGTTGGATTGAATACCCACCATATTCCAAAGATAGATATGAGGAAGTTTGATGGCAAGTATATCATTAGATCCGAATCGCACCAGAACATCGCAACAAGACTACATTTTCCACGGAATGGGGATCCTTCCAGTATACATTCATTCCGTTTGGACTCAATAATGCCCCTGCTATCTTTTCACAGTTGGTTGTTGCACTATTCAAGGAATTCATCCACAAATTTCTTGAAGTATATTTCGATGACTGGATTTTCTTCAGCTTAGTGAAGATGCACGTTTTGAACCTATGCCTGATGTTGGATGCCTTCCAAAAAAAAAAAAATTTCCCTGAATATTAAAAATTGTATCTTCTGCGTACCCTTCGGGATTTTTCTTGGACATATAGTTTGCCAACAAGGGCTGATGGTGGACCCAGCGAATACTGTCGTTATAATCAACCTGGCTGTACCTACAACTGAGAAATAGCTGCGTTCGATCCTTGGACACATGGGCTACTACAAAAAATTCATTCAGGGATACGCACTAATCACAACACCTTTAGAGAAGCTGCTTAAGAAAGATGTATCATTTTTTTTGGATGAAGAATGCCATAAGAGCTTTGATATACTCAAAGAAAAGATGGTATTTGCACCTATCCTTATCTTCCCCGATTGGGCGAAGGAATTCCATGTCCATGTGGATGCTTTAGGGATTTCCCTAGGAGCAGTCCTGACGTAGCCTGGTGCCGGAGATATTGATCACCCTATCGCATTTGCTATTTGGAAACTCTCGAGTGCGGATCAAAATTATGCCACCACCGAGAGGGAAGGGTTGGCCATGGTCTATGCGCTACAAAAATATCGACACTATCTGTTAGGAGGACACTTTAAAATGTTTACAGATCACTCAGCTTTGAAGTACCTAGTGAATAAGCCTGCATTGGGGGGGGGAATCTGTATATGGTTTTTGTTGTTTCAAGAATATGATTTTGAAATCATAGTCAAGCCAGGGAATTTGAATGCTGGGTCGGATCACTTATCCTGAATTGAGACAGCTGACGAACCTACTAGCTTGGAGGAAGGGTTACCTGACGCACAGTTGTTCGCCATTAAAGTTGTCGATGCGCACTTCACTGATATCATCCAGTTCCTGACTATAGGCATGGCGGCTGCAGAATATTCAGTACAACAAAAGAAGGAACTGGTTACCTGAGTGGCAGATTTTACCATCATTGCAGGTCAATTGTATAAACTAGGAGCTGATGAAGTGTTGCGTAGGTATGTTCTAGAGCACGAATGACATGCTATCTTGGCAGAACTCATGACAGAATCGCAGGGGGTCACTACGCAGCCAAGGCAACGACGCACAAGATTTTACGGGCTGGACTATGGTGGCATACCCTCCATAATGACTCTCAGGACTATTGTAAAGCCTGCGATACATGTCAATAGATAGGAAAGACATCACGTAGAGATGACATGTCGTTACAACCGCAAGTAGCCTTACTTGCCTTTTACAAATGGGCCATTGATTTTGTGGGATCCATCAACCCACCGGGGAGGAAGACAAGGGTACGTTACATAATTACTGCCACTGATTATGTAACGAGGTGGGTTGAAGCACAAGCAGTATAGGATTGTACGGCAGATACTGCTGCGCACTTCATATTTAGGCAGATTCTGAATCGATTTGGATGTCCAAAGATCCTTATGAGCGATTGAGGTACGCACTTTGTGAATGAAACAATCCAAGCATTGACTGAAGAATTCTGGATCCATCATGCAAAAAGCACCTTGTATCATCCACAAGAAAATGGAGCGATAGAAGCTTTTAACAAAATTTTGGAGCAAGCACTGACTAAGGTCTGCAATGTTGATCGCAGCGATTGGGACGTACGCATCCCATTGGTTCTTTGGGCCTATCAAATGACCTGCAAAAAATTTACAGGGAAAACCCCATTCAGACTGGTCTATGGCAAGGAGACCATTATGCTAATGCAGTACATTGTTCCCATTCTGTGTATCGTAGCATTTACAAACATGGCAGAACCATACATCATGGAGGAATTCTTAGCAAAGCTTATGGCTTTGGAGGAGGATCGGTTTATTGCTAATTTCCATCAGCAGGTTCAGAAGACCCGCGATAAGGCCTGGCATGATTGGCATATTCACTAGAAGACATTCGCAGAGGGTGACCTGGTCCTTCTGTATGACAGCCAGTTTGCGAAACATCCAGGTAAGTTCCGACAACACTCGCTTGGTCCCTATATAGTTAAGGAAATCATGAATGGCAGAGTTGTAAGGCTAACCACCCTACGCAGCGATATGCTCCCAGGTTATATCAATGGTAGCCAACTCAAACCATATCGGATCAAATGACTATATGGCCAGAGAAGTTGTATAAGACAGAATCTGTCTACCATAATGCATGAGTATGATCAAGGCACCCGTGGGAGGCAGCCACAACTTGGGAGGCCCGGAGTGGTGCACAGGGGGCGCAGGTGTCTGCTTAAGGCGCATCAAGTGCGCTGGAAGCCCCGGGGTGCGTTGGGTGCATAGGAGGTACGAGAACTAGCCATTGGAACATTAGAATCAGATAGAAAGCTAAATTTACCATTGACAGGAGCGACCGGTCAGTGTTTAATGAAGCGATATTTTGAAATTTTGTACCATTTATCTGATGGCAAGTTTCCAGTACAATTCACTCGACCGTTAGCAATTTTTTGGGGTTATAAAAGTGGACGAATCAGTCGAATGAGGGTTATGTATCTTTGGTCTTGTTTGTACTCCACGAGATTATGCTTTAGGATCATCTGGGTCTACTGTATATTTGTCATGTCTGAACCATATACCTCATCTGAGAACAACCACCCAGGGTTGGGATTCATTGTCCACCCCAAAAGGACAACTACCAAACTGGCGATAGCCTCGACAGAGCCAACAGTTGAGGAGGTAGTACAGGTTGCATCAGGAGCCACATCAGTTATTTCCACTCCACCGTCAGCAGCAAAGAAAGGGAAACAGAAAGTGCAAGGGACATGGAAGCTTGCAAAAGGGGATTGGGTAAAATCCTGCACTTCTCCCCGCAATATGAAGCCACCAAGAAAAATAGACTCGATTGACTTTCCTAAACCAGCAGGCCACCCTTTATCTGCTCAGGAAAAGGCCTAGGTCGCCCAACCAATCAGGTGGTTGCCCCCATTTATCCAACCTTGCATACCCTCAACCTGCACGCCGAAGAACCTCGATGGCTTGGTCACCTACCTAGAGATGACGCTGACCCCAGGCGAGGTCCCCGTCATTGGCAAACCCACCGGCAAGCTTCGTGAGGTAAGGTTAGATGATCATGACTTAGCTAACTATGAGGCCTTTCTACAGTTGGCCCCTGAGTTTTACCTGGAATAGATATTGGAAGATAACAGGGTATAGGTCATCCCGATGCGCTGGGTGTGCGGATTGGCTGGTGCTGGGCTGTTGAACCTACTTCAGATGCCACATTTTGGCCACTACAATTTTACAGATCGCGTGGTCCGTCAACTACTTGCGTTAGTTCATGACGGTAGCTTATGGATTCAGGACCGCATCCCTATTGACGCTACGGTAATTCACCACATTACTGGCCTCCCCATGGAAGGGCCTGACCCAATGTTGAGGGTGGGTAAGAAGTATGAGCAGAAAATTGCCGACAGTGTGCGCGAGAATTACCATGTACTACAGAATATACAGGGATTCATGATCAATACCATCAGCGACCCAGGTACACAGATGGGTACATTGTTGCTCGCATGTAAGCTAATGCACAAATGCCAAGTTGCCACCGTACCTGCATATGTTATTCAGTTGGAAAGGCAATGCGAAAAAGGAGTATGCTTCAATTGGGCCTAGCACTTATGTAACGAACTTTTGGCAAATATCCTTGAGGCCCAGGATCAGGGGCACCCATTCTATTACTCTTGGCTACTGCTGCTTATTGTGTTGGTCACATGGGAAGCACCAGCGGAAGAAGTCCTCCCCGAGATCACCTCTGATATGTGCGAAGGAGCATGCTACGTCAGCTTATGGGATTCCAAGGATGTGCAGCGTATTGAGGATAATCAGGTCTTTTGGGTTTTCTTCAGTGTCGCTTGGCAACCGCCATCAACTCACGACCACACCTATCCCCTGCAATGTATGAAAAATACCAAACCATCGCGGCATTTCAATTCAACCTGCACCACATCCAAATTAGAGGGCGCAAGGATAACACCTAGGTCACGCTCCCATTTATGGTTGCGGACGAGGATATTGACCACTTAATCGCTACTTGGTCCCCGCAGTCAACAATGGGGCTCAAAACCGGTATAGTTGGCAGTTCAAGGGCAAAGGTCCCCTTGACTACCATAACCAAAGGAACTGGCGGATCAACCAACGACACGGGGAAGGAAAGAAACGTAGGGTCCCAGAAGGGGTCGCAACCACACGTCAGTCCAACAGACCCAGAGTAGAGGGATGCTGACTCCTCCAAAGATACAAAATGGACGGGTGCAGCCACGAAAGGGCCACACAAGAAGCAACGCTCCCAGAGAACAGGACGCGATGAATCAGTTACACTCATGGAAGACGACCTGGCACACATCATCAATGCGGTCACCTTGGCCACGGAGGATAAGTGGCTGACTATGGAAAAGCAGCAGCAAGTTACGGTCGCCTCGCTTCAGGCCAAGTTTCGAGCCCTGCAGATGAAGACGGACACACTACATGCCAGTCTGGTCCTGGTCCGCCCGACCCCGGCAGCTAGCCACACGGCCCTTGTTGCGGGTGTAATCCACCTCTGCCCCTTTCCCGGTGCAGCCCTTACAATAAGTCCACCCGACATCAGAATGCGAGTACAAGCATGCATAGAGGTCCAGTTGGATTTGGAAAGATTGCCACATGAGTCACTACAGGCTTCACATAGCTCACTATTTAAGGAAATGCACCATAGGGACCATCACGCCCACCAGCGACTCCACGCAGCAGAGCAGACCATTATCGACCAGACAGCTGAGGTATCTAGGGTACAGGTTGTGCACACGCATTTGGAGAATTTAATTGATCAACTCTGCACCAACGTTATGAATGCAATACCAACCACAGCTAACCCCCACGCCAAGATCGAAGGGTTGGTCGCAACCTTGAGAGCTTCTCGGACAGAGGTCCAGGTCCTCAAAGCTCATTTGGAACAAAAAATCACAGAATTACAGGCATAACTGCAGCCTGAAACACCCCCGGAGGTCAGAGCCCAGTGGGCTACGCTGGTTACAGCTGCCACGAATGTAATCACAGGCCAAATTGCTCGGGGTGCCTTATTATTGGACACAGCGATGTAGTTATGGACCAAGGCACAACGTAATCCTCGCCTGTAGGAACTTACCACGTGTTGTGCCAGAAGGAAGAGGAGTTCGATCAAATGGAGGCTACTTTGACTATCTTAATCCTGACCCAGCGCTTGACTCGACTACGCTCCAGCCAGGCCCTCCAAGACAACATAGAGGCCCTTCGACAGCAGAAGCAGACATTAAGTGATCACCTCAAACCATGGGCAGAAGAGGCCCTTAAATTATCCCACGATGTGGATGTTGCAGTGAAATAGTTGAACCAGACATTAGAGAGTGTTGCAGCTGCTACAGAAGGCCCAACTTCACAGAAGTTGGTGGGGATAGCTCAGACTACCACTGCGCAAAGTGAAGGGGTGCTCCCCCCACTGATCGAGTTCGTCACGCAACTTCAAGCGAAGATGGAGGACTTACGCCCACCGTGACTCAGGACGAGTCAAAATATTGTGTTGGGGAACTATTGGAACAGGGTCCCTTAATAGCTATGAATTATGTATAAATATTGCATATTTTGGTCTTAATTGGTCTAACACAGGGGTTTTGGGGTGGGTCAAAGCCCCTAACGCATTGTAAATAGGTCAAGGGTATACCAAGTGTCTGCAAACCACAGTTTGCAAACCATTTGATGCATAGGCTAAATCACTATAAATAGATGAACCTTTTTTGAGTCATAGGTAGGAATGAATAGAGATTGATGCGAAGTGCGAACTGTTAGATCTATGGTAGGGTTGTTTGGGTTAGGAATCCTGCTGACTGTGTGCGCGGAGATCCTCTATCTTGCTGTGTGTGGACCCTGCTGGCTGTGTGCTCAGGTGGTAATTTGGGGAATGTAAGAGGATTTTGGGTAATAATATAGATGTGCGGAAGTATTGCAGATATCTGATGTTATCTGATCTGATCTATTATGGTTGATGCAGAATTGAGTTATATGATGATGTATTTGTTTGTAAGTGGCGAACTATCTATGTTTATGGTAAATGTATATGTGATCTGTTAATCTGCTGCAAATATCATGTTTTGTGATTATAGCTGATAGTACGCACGTGGATGCGAGCCTGTTAAGTAGATCTGATAAACTATATTCTGGTTATTTATTGAAACTCCTACAAACAACCTCTAGCTGTATAGATCTGGTAATCATGGACCCACTTGACTTACCTGATCTCTCCCAGGGTGTGGAAACCTGGTTCCAGCACCCTCCCATACTACTTCAGGTGAGACTTTGGCCTGCGCAAGTAGGTCACTGTCGAAAGGGCCAGTAGTATAGGGGTTTTTTGGCAAACCTTAATCTCCGAACCTGGGTCAGGACCCCTCGAGCCAACACATGGTTTTGGGGATCTACAGGGCTATTAATTACCCCATGGTTCCTAGAATTTGATGCAAACACAATGATAATATCAAGAATTTCAGTTTGGGTTAGGCTACACAATCTCCCCCTACACTTATGGCATCAAAAATTCCTGGAAGGTATTGGGAATATTTTAGGGAGATATATCTAGACAGATATACAAAGCATGGAAGAACGCATTTACACTTTTGCCAGAATATGTTTAGAAGTAGACCTCAACGAAGACTTACTTGATTGCATAAAATTGACACACAACAAGAAAAGTTGGAAACAGTTTCTAGATTTTGAGAACACAGTTTTCAGATGCTAAATATGCCGATAGAAAAGACATCTACAAATTATGTGTCCTATTGTAAATAAAGAGAATCGAAGGAAGAAGAAATAAGGAAAGCAACCCAAAGGATGGAAATTTCCTCCACCAGAAGACGAAGATGAAGAAGAAGAAATGGAACCACGTACAAACGAAGGAAATCATAACATGCACGAAAACATAGAAAAGGAGGTCGTAAACGATGCTGGGACAGACATTATTGTACCACTGTGCATTCAGAGAAGATTCCTTAAGAGAAATATTTGGGGGGCTCCAAACATCATCACGTTTCAGAAAGATCAGACTCAGAAAATGAAAATCCAAGAATGGAAGAAGAAAATAGGTTAGTATCAGTATCTACCACGCAATCTCTAGGAGAATGACAAAAATTAGAAAAGAAGAAATGGAGGAAAGTTTAACTTCCTCCATTTTATGTTTTTTTATGGATTTTTTATCACCAATTTTATAGACTGGCTTGATGGAATGTTGTTAGGTCCCTATATTACTAGGGTAGTCCCTTATTGTTGTCATTGTAACCCCCTTATTATTAGTGTTGTACCCTTGTATCCCCCATATTGTTATTATTGTGCCCCATAAAAGTCAATATTGTTATTGTTGTGCCCTTCCATTATTATTGTTAGGCCGGCTAGGATTATATTGTGACCTTATGGACTCCTATATATAGAAAGGAGGTTTTGTCATTTGTATCATCCAAGAATTTTTCATTTATATAATTTAAAGGAGGTTTCCCCCTTGAATTGGCTGATTTCTAAGGCGTTGATCTCTCTTTTCTTCTATTTTTGGAGTTGGTTTCATAACATTTGGTATCGAAGCTTTGGATTCTAGGGTTTCGTTGCTTCAAACAAGTCATTGTGGCATTTTTTCTATAAATTTTTTATACGAAGGTTTAGAATCTAAAAAAAAAACCATTTTCAAAAAAATCATGAGGAACTTCGTGTAAAAATTTCAGATCTCGTTTCACAATATTTTTGGATATATGATCTGTGGAAGTTAGGGTTTTCTCAAGCTCCCGTTTTATGGCAAAGAGGTGATATTGGGAAAATTGTCATAACTTTCTCTTTGAGCATCAGATTGGAATTCTGTAAAAATTAGTTGAAATTACACGGACTGTAGTTTCCTGTGTATTAATTTCGAAGACGAAGGAGGAAACAACGACATGTGGAAAGTCGTACAAGTTTTCTCTATTGAACCAATCCATAATTAGGTCATTGTAGGAGATTGGGCATAGCTTTGTCTTGAAGAATCCAAATCAAGTCAGACGTGTGGAATTCAAAAGAATATTGATAGGGCTACTAAAGGACAAATTATAAAATCTTGGGGATCTGAAATTACATAGATACATCAGTTTCAATATTGAGATCCTCAAAATCAAGAAAAAGGTGTGTATTTTTTTTTTCAAATTGCATAAGTCTTGTTTGAAAAATCAGTTTGAAGTGATTCCAAGGGCATATTGAAGCATATATATCAGTATTGGGTTCTAAAATTCCCCCTAAAAATAATTCAACACCCATTATGCCCTCATAAGGCTCTACTATGACTCATGAAGAGGAAGAAGTGCATCATGATATATCAAAATTACAAGAGCAATTGCAACAAATTTCTCTCTCGCAAAGAGCAACAAAAAATGAAATGAAAGTTTTGAAGAAAGGAGTGGAAGCTAAGATGGATGGTTTGAAGAATGACATGGAAGACATCGAATCAAAAATGGAAGACATGAAGAATGATCTAAAAGCAGACATGGAAGGTTTGACAAAGTTGATACAAGAAATGAATACTATTGGCGAAAAGATAGTAGAGGAAACTCATGATGAGAAAAAAATAAATATTAATCGTGATTTCATAAACTCTAATGTTGGATTGAAGACCCACCATATTCCAAAGATAGATATGAGGAATTTTTATGGCAAGTATCCCGTAACATGGATACTACAGATGGAGCAATATTTTGATCTCAATAATGTGCAAAACACACAAAAGGTATGCATTGCAACTTTATATTTAGAAAAAAATACATTTGTATGGTATCGATAGATTTGCTCTCGTAAATAAAATGTCACTTGGTCAATTCTTACGGTTATTCCCTCCAACATTCCAACTCGCCTCAATCCAATGAAGAATATCTAATGAAATAATTCTTGGAATAACATGATAATTTTTTAGTTGAAAAATTCATGTTATAACATGAAGAAACCATTCTTGTATTCAGTCCAAAATAAATGCTTTTCCTTAAAAGCCTCTGTTGATGGAAAGAGATATCTAGGTGATTCTAGACATTTGAACACTTTCACTTTTGTTGGTCCGTCACAAAAGTATTTAACTGAAGTGCATGTTCTTCTATTTAAAAAACTAATAATATTAAATCTCTAGAATAATTTCTCTCCAAACCAACAATGAGATAGATATTCCATTCCATTTGCAGTGGCCTTCATAAGGAATTTTACCGATTATTAAAGAGTTGTGGTACACCCCAAAATGAAACAGAGTTAAGTATTTATTCATAAATAAATAATTGTAAAGCTTGTATGAAAAAAAATTTCAACACATACATTCAACTCTAATACATTCCAAAGCATGATATGACTTTATATTTTTAAGATAAGATTCAAAATCTGCTTTATGTAATTTTTTAGACATTGTTTTGACAATATTTCTTGGATTCCAACCTGTTCAAAATACACATGATGCTTTCAAGATTCAAAATCAACCAATTATCATTTATAGTTTGTGAGTTGTCTCGCTCCAACTATTAAGATGTTGATGCATGAATGGAATGCATTCGACCTACCGCACTATGTTGAATATCAATCCTCCTATATAGAACATTATAGATTTTGCAAGAGAGGGAAATTATGGCTGATTGGTTACATACACCATCCAAACCCATGTATTATTATTGGTATCCACAAAGTTCTGAGCAGCAGTGACTCAATCCCTATGTTACCATAAACGAGAAATGGGAAACAAAACAAGAAACGTCAGCGGGATGAGAAACGGAGTTTGGAGATTTGACATTCAAGAAACCAGGAGAGAGAAAAAATAAGGAAAATATGAAAAACATAAAACAAACCATCCATTATTTACATAGCTGAAATTCTAAAAATCACATCTAACCATAATGGATTAAGTAACATGTCTTATTAGTTAAGATGGTAAAATTTTAACATAATTCTAACAATTTTATGTATAATCTTAGATAGAAAGATATTTCATTTTGTCTTTGAAGCCAAAAATATAAGTGTAAAAGCATCTATTCCAGTTAAAACATGTGTTAATATTCATTTCTAAAGTTTATTTTGGTAAATAATATAAAAACATGTTTTGCTAGTATCAATTGAAATTTTACAAAGAAACAACCTCCATATTTATTATTCATTGCATTGATGAAGAGTTGCCATAACATGCTCTTCTATATTGAACATCCTTCAAGTTATAAATGAGAACATAACATTGAAATCCCTGGATTTCAACAGAGTAAGATGCAACATTCATGAAGTAAAAGAGCTATGCAATGTTGTCAAGAGAAGTTTATCATTGAAAATATTGTATTTTCAACAAATATACCTTAACTCTGATGGGGTTAAAAAGTTGGCTGATATGTTGAGGAAAAAATTTGTTGTTAAGGAGATGATTTTCTTTGATTCTGCTATTGGATCGTTGGGGGCATGGGCCATTACTTCGGCTTTGAAAATTAACGAATGCTTAGAGGAGTCACATATTTAGGAAGACTCAATTGGATCCAGATCAGAAGAATTGGAAAATACGATTGAATTAATTCAAGTCTCAGGCATCAAATACTATTGAATGTGTAGTCAATCGCAACTTATCCTCTGGTTTCTACTGCACTAGGGAGGAATACGAATTTAGAGCTTCAAGTATGGAACTGAGAAATCAAAGAAAACAATGCAAAGGTTGCGGAGTTGATCCCTTCAAATAAAGTCCGGAGGATTTACAAAATTTATACTTTTGGGTATTAGAGAATAGCATGTGTGCCGGCTCTTCTGAAGCGTGGAAAATGAAGACGAGAACAGACGTAGAAAAAAACGTTTTCCATGTTCCGTTTCTAGTGTGTTTTATCCCATGAATGGAGGTTATCGTTCCGTTTCTCGTAATAGAGCTTGATCCAATTGAATGTAAGCATAGATCCTGTTTATCCACCCTGGAACAAAACAATATAGCCTGCCATGGCTCCATGTATGGTAGAATTAGTAAGCAAAGTACAATAGATATTATCAGCAGCATTGGCAGGCACAACTCTGATCATGTAAGTTGGGTCAATATATTTCAATGTAAGGGTCTCATTGGGGTGATGTTTCTTCCACCAATGCTTTAGCTAATCCTTGAGCCATGGCCCAACATCCAAAAACACAATTTCCATATTCATCCCTCTTCTCCTTGTCTTCAGGCCTCCTAGGAATCAATTCTTTTCCAGCCCCCTCTGCAAAAACAAACACAAAGTGCTCATTCTATGCCAACCTATGATCTAAAAACTCAAATAACCACCCTTCTCCTTCCAGATAAAATGGGTTTTGTTGGGCCGTTAATATGCCATTATTATTATCACTTTTGAACACTTATTCCACCCATTTCTACTATTCTTCATCATGTCATTTATTATAATTTATTATATAAATCCATTTTATGATGATTTATGCTTCTATGAATGAATATTATTTATTCTCCTTTACTTCTAATAAATTGATGATTATGCATGATTTTATCAATGATAGTTTTAATAAATCAGTTGTAACATTATTCACCATTTTTAGCCTCCAAGATAATTTCCGGATTGAAGATTTGATCATTAAAAGTGCCAACTCAGAAATTCGCTGGAATAAGAAGTGACGGTTTTGCGGTTGAGATTTCGAGCAAATGAAGCAGAATCTGGAAAATCCGGAACATGGGTTTTGTCCAGAACGGACCCAATTAACTTTATCAAAGAATGGTTTGCCCAAATTCGGCTTGTACTGAGAGAAACGCAGGGTTCTTTGAGCATGATTTTCTCAGATTTGTTGTTGCGACCGTCCTCCAAATCTCAGCTGCAAAGCCAAATTCGCCTTGTTCTTGTTGATCAAATGGTTAGAAGCAAACCAATTTTGTAATAGAAATCATGTTATACTTATCTTTATTGTAACTTCTCTCTGATCTCTCTATATTTAAATGAAAGCAGAGATCAGAGATGGGGATGATTTGAGGATGATTTGGGGGATGAAAAATGATGGAAAAATGATGAAGAATGATGGTGGATTATTCATGATAGGATAGGGATTGTTGCATGCTGTAATTCTCAAGCCTTTGCTGTTGTAATGATTCCACAATTTGTTGATTAATACATGATTTGGGAGTTGCTGTTCATTCTTTTCATTCTGAAGTAACCCAGCAGCGTCCGCTGGCGGCTAAGGGCCCAGCCTCTGGTGGAGTACGCTGCTGCTGCTGTGTATCATATCTTTACAATTGCTGCCGTGTGATGGTTTGATTTCCTTTTCATTTCTTTAAATTGTTTTGTTCGGTAATCTTTTGTTTATGAACATTTCACAGAATTGCTTTGTTATATTGAAATCATAATTGGATTGCGTGAGTGATAGAATTATTAATTATAACTTGAAATGTCCTGCTGATAATTCTGATCTAATGCTGCGCTATCTAATTAAGACTATGATTCATTTAATTACTGCTCGGTTATAATTGCAATGGTTGTTCAATTAAGTTACTATTCAATTATAACTACGATTGATGTTGCTTCAATAACTGTGATTAATGTTCATGCTGATAGGTTGCTGATTCAATTACATTTATAGTTGCTATGTCTTTCTAATGACTTAGTTTTGCTGTTCGGTTCCATTTAAGATTGTTGTTTAATTCTAGTATTTTAGCATTGCTATTCCTTTCCATTAATAAATCATTTTTGTTAGATGAAGCTTTGCTGTTCATTTCTGTTGATTCATTGCAAGAGTGCTTTTAAAGAGTTTTCCTAGTTTACTTTCAATAGCAGCTTTAGTTCAATTTCGATTTCCTTTTAATTGCTTTAAAGCAGGACTCTCAATTGTAGAGAACATTGGTTATTGCTTCCTCGTTCCCAGATTGATTGTCTTGTTCCGGTTTGATTTCAATTGCATCAATATCCAGAGGAATGAGTTATTGCTACTGTATCCTCGATTGATGGTTGTTTGAGTGAATGATTTAGTTTAGAACATTTCAATTTATTGTTGTTCCAATTAGATTTTGTTTCCAGCTTTCATTTACTTTTGGATTTTAAGCACTATACTGCAAAACATTACTCTTGAGTAAATAGCCGCCTCAGACTGAGTACACTCTTGAAATAAAAAGTCGTCCCTGGGTTGACAATTAATGTGAAGGTAATTAGGAGTTAAAAAGACACCTTTTTATCGCTCTACAGGTTCTCAGTTATAAGGCAAAAATCCATGTCCCTGCAACCCAAATTTGAGTGCAATGCAATATGTCCAATATACCTACCCATCAACCTAACCAGCCCTACTCCATTAGGGGCACTCCCTGACGCAACATGGGTAGCATTGATGGAACTTTGGGTTGTCTCCCCTGTTGTATGAAATCCAAAGGACACATCAATAATCCCCACATCATTATACACATAATTGGGGATTCAAACAATTGAAACCTTAAGGCCCCTCCTCTTAACTTATTCAAATAGCTCCATTGTACCCTTCATGGTCCCATCCCCACCAATGATATAAGCCTGGTTAAAACCATTGGCTTCAATGTAATCCACTATCTTCTGCAGATCCAAGCCCCCCTTTGAGGTCTCTAACATTTACCCCCCTATCTTGTGCCAATTGTCCACTAATTTTGGATATAAAACCACAGGCTCTGATGAATAAAACCCACGATACCATGACCATATCCTTTGATATACCTTACTCCATACTAAAACTAGAGACCAATTACAAGCTCTCTGATGGCAGTGTTAACATGAGGTGATAACCTCCCCATGTAACAATGGCAACATGGACATCATTAAGGCTAAAACACACCTCAGAGATAGGCCCTGCTCTGTGATAAAGAAATCATGTCTCCCTTGATATTGTATGTATATCCACAACAATTTCCTGCATAACCATATCATTCTTAGTCACAAAAAAACCTTCGATGGGAAGAAAATATTGGTTATGCATAAGAGGATTTCTAAAAGTGGGTACATCATGTAAGTATTCTCTCAAGTGGGGAGTACCATGAATCCTCTTCTGGACATGATAATTGAGGACATAACCTTTTTTTAATGACTTCATTTCAATATTTTGCACTATAGAGATCAGGAAATAATGTAACGAACACGGAAACAAGAGATTTATAGAAATTTCAAAGATGATAATCACTCTGAAAAACTATTAAATCAATCACAGACTCTAACAATTGAAACAATTATGGCATTCATACAGGGTAGTAACAATAAAAATGTACCATATATAAATGAAAAGAAGATGTTATTCCTGGATTCAATCAAGCCTGTTTTTTGTTAAAATCATTTTGGAAACTAGAATTTAGTTGTTCGCAAGAGTTGTTCTAGAAAACAACTAGATTTAGTTGTTATAGAATTTTACGGCGAGGTCATGTTTGAAAACCAAACCAAATTTGTAGTTCAATATTTATGTCGGCTAATATTTTTCAAATTATATTATGGGTCAATGAATAAATAGTGTACTTTCAACAGTTAGGGTCAACGAATAAAAAATACAATTTTGGTCTGGATATTTCATACCATGGAAAAACTTCGTGAGAAACCATTGGTATTTAGGTCAAAAGGTCAAAGTTTTGAGGAAAATAGAAAGTACCGACCATGAGGCTTAGGCTTAATCATGGGCCTTTCTCAGATTAGTCTAAAGAGTTACTGATTTACAATGGCTAAATAATAATAATAATAAAGATGTTCTATATGTGGTTTAATGATAAGTTTTGATGGTGAAATCATGGAGATTGTGGTTCAAATCCCGTTGAATATTTGGTCTGCTATTCTCAGCTCTTGGCAATTCATAATTTGGTAGATCATAATAGCTATAAATATATATTTATGTAATGATATTTGGTTTAATGATAAGTTTTGATGGTTTGATGGTGAAACCATCAAGGCTGCAGTTCAAATCCCATTGAGTATATGTATCTCAGTTGAAGGAGTAGATTCCCCTTATCCTTGAGTATATGTCCTGCTATGATCTCGGCTGAAGAAGTAGATTTCCCTTATCCGAGAGTCTCGGCACTTGCTAAATCATAATATTTTGGTATATTTGGCTTGCAGGTTTTTGGATATACTCTTTTTGTTATAGTATAAGCAACAAGGTTTGATCTTGGGCCTCGCCCAGATTAGTCCAAGGAGTTACCAATTGACCATGGCTAAAAATAATAATAAAGATATATTTGCTTCACCTATGGGGTACCTATGCACTGCTAGGTTAAACATTCAATTTTGTATTGTTTCTTTATCTAATTTCCCAGTGTATAGATGTTTTTTTATGGAGAATGGGGAAATAAAACATCAGTTTCATGAGCTCATCCAAATGCATCACACTCGACAAAAATCTTTGCCTTGTCGAAGCCCAATTTTGTTGGTAAAAAAAAAAAGGAAGAGACATGAAGACTCTATATTGATTGTAAAGCCCTAAACAAAACCATTTCCATGAATATATACTTGGTCCCTTGGATTAAAAATATTTTTGATCAACTTGAGGGTGCCAAGTTATTTAGTAATATTGATTTGAGGTCAGCTTCCGACCAAGGTCCAATTTAATTTTAGATTAAAAATCAATAAACAATAACAAAGTATGAGAGCACATATATATGAGCTGTAAATCTTATCTTTGATGAGGTCTTGTCATGATCCACTGATGAGTTGTCAGTGAGATGTAGGTCTAGAATGATCCAGTTCATGTACTATAAATTGATATCATGAGAGCATACAATTGGTTGAAGAGAATGGATTAAATCCTTTTATGCCACTTTATTTTTCTTATCTCACTCATGTCATTTCTTAGCATTAAAAAAAATAATATATGGAAGACAACCTTAAAATCTAAAGAAGACCTTTTTGAGTGGTTGGTCATGTATTTTGGCTTGATTAACGATCCAACAACATTTATGAGGATGATGGATAGTATTATGTGGCCATTCAAAAACTCTTTTTGATCATATATTTGGATGACATCCTTATTTTTAACAAAATTAAAGAAGAATATTTGTAGCACATTCAGCAAGTCTAAGCACCCTCTGACAACAAAATTTGTATGCCAATCTAAATAAATTCTTATTTGCCATGCAAATAATTTAGTATTTGGTATACGTCATGGATGAACATGGTTTGCATGTGCACCAAGTGAAAATCCAAGTCATTCAATATTAGCTAGCCTTGGGTACACTATTGGAGCCCTATCTTCTTGGGTCTCACTAACTTCTACCTAAGATTCATGTTGGGGTTCTCTCACATTGTATGACCCTTAAGTCAAGTGACCAATGGTGGACCTAAGCAATTTTTTCCTAGTTTGAGTTACTATAGAAATCATTCAAGTATGTAAAACACCACCACTAATCCACACCAGTCCTCGCCCTACTAAACCTACAATAACTATTTGAGATTGACACAGATGCCTCTTACAATGCTATTAGTGCATTCTTAACTCAACAAAGACATTTGATGGCCTATCATACTGAAACAATCTTTGATATTGTTTATAGATACCCCACCTATGACAAGGAGATGTATTGTATCTTGACAACATATCGCTAGTGGAAACATTATATTCTGGGGAAGGATATGATCATCTACACTAATGATGGGCATCTATGATTCATGAACATTCAAGGAAAGTTACATAATGAATTCCATTAAAAAAATTTCACAGACCTACAACAATTCCACTTAAACATCAGGTGCAAGAAATGAAACACCAATCACATTATATATTTCCCCAATCGGCCATCAACTGTGGTGCTAACCACAATTCCTAAATTTTGTAGGCATGCAATGTCTAGGTGGCCACAATTATACAACATTGACTCTAAATTTGATACCACATACGACATGCTAATATAGGAAAACAAGTTCCAGACCTCCACCTCTAGTATGAACTCTTGTACTACTTGGTCCACCTTTGTGTTCCTTCATGCGAGCATTCCAAGCTTATCTATAGGGCACATTACAATTTGTGGAAATAAATCTGGTATGGGGAAGAAAATAGCAATACCTTAGAAGTATTTCTACTAGCTAAAGCTTCAACATGATGTTGGTTGGTATATTAGATTGTACACTACCTATACCATTACTAAAAAATTCATCAAGAAGCAAGGGTTATACACTACTTTACCTACCCTAGATAATCCCTGGAAGTCAATTTCAGATTTTCCATCCACTAAGCATGCCATAATAATTATGTGTTTGTGATTATTTATTGGTTCTCTAAGATGGCCATTTTGGCACCATGCAATAAGAGTATGGCATAGCTAAATCCACTACTAAGATATTCTTTGAGCGTGTTTGAGTAAATTTTGGGCTATCTCAAACCATTATTTTAGACAGGGATAGTAGGTTTCTCATTACCTCCTAGTCTAGCCTATGGTATTCAATAAATTCCAAGTTGACCAAATTGATTTCCTTTCGCCCCTAAAAAATAGATAAACAAAGGTAGTAAACATGATGATTGTACATAACTATGCATGTAAAATTCCAAGCATCCATATACATGGGATGAAATCCTTCCATATGTCTATCATAGCTATAAAAGAGCCCTTTATAGCTCTATTAGCCACATTCATTTTCAGGTGTGCTTGGGGTTCCAACCAATTACCCTCATTGATGTATATTTTCCCATTACATATTATTCTATAGAGTCCTCCAATTTTTAGGCCAAGGTAGATAAAACAACCAAATTTGTTGAAAAGATATAGAACCTCTAACAATGGGTTCATGATATCCTACATAAATTCAATTCCAAGTACAAGTCGTGACATGACAAACATTGGGTTTCACATAAGTTTCAAGTTGGTGTGAAGGTGTGGTTGCATTTATAGAAATATAGCCTCACATTCTCCCAGAAGAAGCTTAGAACGGTCCAATATGGACCTTACACAATCACAAAGGATATGGTGAAAATGATTTTCAATTGATTATACCCTCTTTCCTTAGTTTGCACCTAGTATTTAACATGGAGCTGATATAACCATATTTTCCACCTCTATTGGACACTTTGAAGATAGATAAGTGTGTTTACCCTATATAACTCAATCCTAATTGCATTAAACAAGATACAATGGATTGGATCATGGACACCAAGACAAAGGAAACCTGTTACCATAACATACAACTATATTGGGTTGTCAAAGCATAGTAGCTTCTTCACTAAGGCAAGTGGCTCATTAAGAGCTAAATTCAATAGAATTTTCCCCATATTATGAGGGAAATTGACAAAATGATACCATTACTTCCTAAGGGGGGAGTAATGATATAGGTGGGTAGAAATGGTGACCCACCTATTCCATTGACTTAACAATTATATATCTTCTTGGTAGTTTTTCTATGATTTTTTATGTCACAAACTTCTAAGGCCATTTTGAAACCTTAAGCAATGTTTTTTCCTTGGTGGGGCCAAGGATTTCTATGACATAATCCTATCCCTAACAAAAATTTTCAATCCTTAAATATTTATTTCCAAAAAGCTATTATGTGCCCCAAATAGAGATTGTATGAAAAATTTGTGCCCCCAAGATGTTGAGTACCAACTAGCCACCTCAGATTCTAGAAAAATTTTGGTGCTTCATCGTCTAGGGTTATGGTTTTGGACCTTTATGGATCTTTGTTTATGTTAAAAATACCATTCTTGCAACCTCTTATCATAGCTTTTGTGAATGAGCATATCCACCATATCTTTCTCTCTTTAAAGATAAGTCACCTCCATTCCTCCAAATTATTGTATTCTATAATATATTTTTATTTTACTATAGAATTTTTTAAACTATATTAATGTTATATCTTTAATATTTCTCCCTTTATATGTGTTTCATTTGCTTTCCTACCTTTCATTTTTCTCTTTGTACAACATAGATCAATATTTAGGCTTTATCTCTTCCTCAGAGTCACTAGGGTTTATTGATCTTCTTGGAACATCTTGAACTCTAAGGTTAGGGATTTATCCATTGGAGAATTGAAAGTGGTGTTTTGAAGTGAAACCCTCAAGTGAATTTTGTGGAGAAGGAGAAGAGGGTAATATTTCTTTTAATGGAGAACTTGTTTGAGTGATTCATGCATATTGGAACTCCTTGGTTGAGCTAAGGTTTTCATTGTTTTCCCTCTTTAGGATTTCAGAGAGCTAGTGGATTGCACTAGCCTTGTGATAAGGATATTGATGAATATTAATAGTGTATAGTGTCATATTATGCAAATTAATGAATTTTTCAGTTTCCAGTACTTGTGTAAATTGCATATTTGATTTCAACAATCTAAGTTCTTCATGCTTAGTAATCTAAAACTGTATATGAGTCTTTGATTTGACATAAGTAAAGAGAAAATATATTAAGTGATTTAAAATTGTAATTGAAGAAGATAAGGGTTGTTTTACTGGTGTATTTACTAGTGTAAATGAGAGTTTTCAAATCTAGTTTATGCATGATAAGATTGCCTTAGATGGATGAAACTCATCGAAAACTTTTGGTATCTTTTATCCTTAGATTTAAGTTTGGCTTGTTAGGGATTCAAATATTATCCACTTCCACTAAAATTGTGTTTTATATTTCATAACAACCCTAGTATTAAAAATTCATATGATTAAGATATGAGAAACATCTAGTTAAAAGTAAAAATTTTGAACTTCAAATTTCGATAAACTTCCACATGATACTAGAGATTTTGTCATCGAAATACTTTAGGAGTAATAGGGAGTGTGTATTTCAATTGGAGATCACTGGGGAGAAGTATCAACCTTGTTGATGTCATTGGGTGTGAAATCCTAGGTTGCTTGAAAAAAGAACCTTGACCCTTGCAAGGGTTGTTTCTTCAATATTGTGAATTTTCCATGATGGATAAGGTTTTCGTCTATGTATTATCTTTTGACATTATGTCTAGAATTCGATGTTATGTGGATAGTGGAGCTTATAGGGACATGCAAACATATGATATATCTTTCTTAAATAGGATTAAGGAACAAGAGCGACTCATGAGTGTGGATCTTGTGATGGTGCCACTTATCTTGTGAGAAGAGTCATCTATATTTATTTTTAGATGTCTTCAGGTGAAGACCATTGGTCTTTTGTAATATTTTCTTCGTTTGAAGCTTTGAAAAGGTAGAAGAGAATTCATCCTTAGGAAAGAGAAGTGAATCTTGGAAATCTTAAAGAATTTCCACTTGTAGGATTGAAAACCCTCATCTGTACTACAACAAAAAATCTAAATCTCACTTGAGATGTGAGGGTTAATTTGGTTGACCCATCATTATACATGGAGTTGATTACTTCTTTGATGCATCTAAGCAATACCAAGTTTTATATTTCCTATGTAGTGAATATATTGAGTTAGTTTCTAGTTGCTTCACATGAGTCACACTAAGAGGCTACCAAGCGTGTGCTCAAGTATTTGAAGGGCATGTCCCATTATGACGTCAAGTGTATAAGAGGTGATGGACTATTACTCCATAGATTTCATGATTTATTTTGAGCTAGTGGCATTGGTCCTTGAAATAGCACTTTTAGTTTTGTTTTAGATTTGGATTAGAGTTGATATCCCAATTTAGTAGGAAACATATAACAACTATTCCATTGAATACAACAAAGACACACTATATAGCAACAAGTTCAACTAGTTGTGAGGTAGTGTGGCTTCACAAGTTAGTGATATAGAATCATATGTTTCATCATTGCTCCAAGCATATTGAAATTGGATATATGTAACATCTCCATCTTGAGCCCTAGTTATTTTGCAATTAATTGTTATTAAATTTTCAAATGCTTGTGTCAACATGGATATATTGTTATGATGAGATGAACTGGTTAAACTAGGAACATTACATAAATAATTCTCTACTAACTAAAATGTTGAGCAATTGACTTGGAATGCTATCCACGATATGGACTATGATATCTTGTGTGGGAAAATAGTGAGGGGGTTGTGGGAGCTATCTTATCAAAGCCATGCCATGAATTTTGAATTCAAATTTGATATTTTTCCCTCTTGCCTAAGAACTCATTGATTGTCAATGACCAAGTTGTTGGAACAATCACTCTATAATTATGGAATATGGGATGGCAGCTAAAATGTTGCTTCAAATTTTAATAAAGAAATGGGTTGAGTACATTCCTTGGAATTTGAAAGATGACACGTGGATCTACTTAAAAGAATAAGGGACATGAGGGTTGTACAGTAGCAGAATGCATTGGATGTGGAAAATACTAGAAAGGGAAGAGACCCACAAATGGAAAGGAAGATGAAATAATCACCCAAGGACACATAGAGAGCCATAAAAAGAGTTCATTTGAATAGATTTTTGGGGGAATTAAAATTCATGAGTAGAATGTTACCATTATTGAGTAGAATGTTAGATGCAACACTCTAGGAAATTAAATTATGTTTTGGGTTCCCAAATATATCTAGAAAAGTATCGATCGTGGATTGGGTCATTTTTGTGTTTTGATTACCCTAAAAATGCTCACCAAATATTTATATGACAACTTTGGAACCTATTGGGGAAAAGTGTGGCATAATTTGATGTGTGTGGTTGAACATCAAAGTAATTGGTAAGGAAATCTTTGAGAGGTAGTAGAGAAACTAAGGGGTTTTTGTTATTCTATGCTAGCTAGTTAAGAGGCATTTAGAGGTTGTGGAGGCCTTAGACTTAACAAGGAAGAAATATCTCTAATCTATTCTTGAGTGTGAAGGAGAGTTGCCTTCACTTAACCCCATTTACCTAAGAATGGATAGTTTTCCCCTTGTGGTATCATAGCATAACTAATGGGTGGCCAATTTTAAAAATTTGATGTGCAGTTGACCATATGGTTTGATAGAAAAGGCTCCTTACCAAATTAATTGTTAATATCAACGTAATTTTTATTTTAGTGCCCTTCTACCTCCATTTTCTATATTGATTAGTGCTTAGAAATAAATCTCATGATTGTGTAGATTATTTTTCCTGTTACAGTGTGAATTTGAATGTTTCAGTACATAGTTGAACACTTGAATGTATAAATCCAATGTTTACTTAAGAAAAATTCCCTCATTTTTCTATTAATGACCAGAGTGGAGTATGTGACTCTATAAGCTTACTAGAATATTTTGTGATCATATATATTAATCCAAGTAAAAGGTTATAGTCTTACTAGAGTTGAGTTAAATTATTTCATGCTCCGCATGGAAAATTAAAAACATAAATATATGTTACATTTATGGAACATGGTTGATAAATTATCTCATGGCAATAATGAGGAAATCAAATATGCCTAAATTTGTGGGGAATATTATATTTTTCCCCTGAATGGGAAAAATCTTGTTTTCCCTTCCTAAATGTTTGGGAGGATGGTAGTTATAATTTTTATAGAAGAATATATCATATCTCAACCTAAGTTTTTCATATTTTACTTTAATAATTATATATTTGGAAAAGAATTTAGTTGAAATATTTATGAGTATGATTATATTGTACTCTATAAAAGTTGGGGCAAAATTTATACATGGGTGAGAACTCTATAAGTCCATATAGTTGGGAAGAAAAATGTAAAATTTAAGTATCGGCGAGTACCTTATAAGTCCCTTTAGTTGGGAAAAAATGTAAAATCTAAGCATGAGTGAGAACTTTATAAGTCCATGTAGTTGGGAAGAAAAATATAAATGCTACCATGTCTGTGTGTTTTCAATTCCTCTATTTGACATGTTTAGCTCATAATGAGTATATTTTTGTAATGGCTTCCAACCTTGTTGTCTAATTGCCCAATTTATGTCCAAAAATGCTATAATATTATAATGTATTCTATAATAATAGTAATAATAATTTTTAAATGGCCCATGGGTCATAGAAAAGTCGATGAATGGATGCACTATTAGGGAATTCCTCGAGTAATGGTCCCCAATTCAAAACCTAGTGGGAGTCCCATTTGCCCAACTAGAAGTTATAGTGGTAGCGTTGTCGATTCCCCGAGTCGCAAAAAAATAATAATTTTTAAATTGATACTAGAGAAAGCATGTATTGACACATGTCCTCCTTATGATGGTGTTTATATTAGTTGTTGCTTATATGAATTCATTTTTCAGCCATGTTATGATGGAGAATCCATACCTTATATATTTGATGCTTGATGTAGCCTTATTCTAGTTCAATATCAAACACACAAAAAAAAATACTTTGCAGTCTTGAGAAGATGCTAGCATGGTTGCATTGGTTATATGGTTTCACCTAATGCTTTATTTTTTACTAGTTTAGAGTAGGATAGGAATAATAAGTTGAATATCATGAACAATGGAATAGAAGTAATTATTTGTTTCCATGTTCCCTTTGATATTTAGGTTTATGCTTTATTTGTAAATCCAAATTTTGTAAGATTGTATAATTTAAAGAGAACATTATGAGCTTTGTAATGTGAGGTTTCGAGGTGAGAGCCTTAGCCTATCTTGCCACATTTTCCCTCTCTTTTTGTAACTTTTTTAGCAAGTAAGTCATCGATTGAGGTTCTCATACACTCCCAAGTAGAGTGCATGTCCCCAAATGGAGCTAGTTGTTATCATTCATATTGTATGATTATTGTTGAAGGTTAAAGACCTTGCCCAGGAAGGTTGTTTTTGGAGAATCTGGGTCTTGAAGCAAAGATGTTGGCATTTTGATCAATATTGACTTATTGATTATCACATGTTGGGGGTTCACATTTTGCACAAGTGGAATTTTTGGTGCTTTGGTGGGGTTTTCTTATCACTAGTATGGAAACTTGTCAACTAAGAGTTTAAAGTATTATAGATTATTACTTCATTTAATTCAATATTCAGGTGATATATTAGTTGGCCTAGATTGAGTTCATGCATGTGTTGGAAGGGAACACTATTCAACTTAGGGGTTCCTAAATTTTAAGTATTATTATTTGAATTTCTACATCCTTTAGCACTCTTTCCTATGGCACTTACCTTGCAATTTAAATTGGTATAATTGGAGGGTTGATATGTTTTCTTGAGGAGCACTCCACATATGCACATTCTCCAAGGTATTTGACTTATGCTTTGAGGACTTTAGAAATTCTTTTATGTGGATGTACCCTATATCTTTTATTAAGGTTATTTATAATCTCAATGTAACACGTGAGGATATCATGATGGGAATGTTTGTACTCATCTCATGCATTAGAATGGTTGCATGCTTGGGGTCCAAAAAAGATAACTTATTTGTCTCATATAATCCCAGTTTTTCAAGAATGTTGGGATTCCAATTATGGAGAATAATGTGTTGTGGCTTGCATGGTGTGTGTTATTTTGGATGTGAAGAACAAAGAGATATGAGATCTTGCATCTCTTTTGCTCAAAAACACCTTGAAAGAAATGATTAAAGCATTGAATGTATTATTGGACTCTTTGCAAAAGGAATATGACATATTTGAGAATGAAATTTATGAATATGTTCACTATCTCTTAAGAATGTCACTTGCATAACCTATACTACCATTGTATACACTTGCAAAAAGCAATTCAAAATCAACCACAAAAATTCACTTGACATGCAAAATTTCATAAACATATAAAATGATGCCACATCAATATGCTAAAATATCATGAAAGCAACATATCTTTCATTTACCACAAAAGTTTTATTCATAAATCTAATTATAAAAATAAATATTTTCTCATACACTTTAAGCTATTTCTTTAATTCATATTAATTCCCAGATTTTAAAAACTCTCATGATCAACAACCCAAAGTATTTAGAACTTGGAACTGATTGCATTATAATACCATGTTTAAAAAGCATGAAAAAAACAAATATTTTAGAAATATATTTACATGATGATACCATGTTTTTTAAAACATGATTACAAAATAAACAAATAAAAAATATCATCAAAACTATCAAAACTATCTATCCATTCTTAAACATGATTACAAAATAAACAAATACAAAATATCATCAAAACTGTCCATCCATTCTGTCTATCCATTCTTAATGATAAATGGAATGTTCACCCAAAACTTAAAACACATACATGATTACATAATGCAAATACACAAAATAATGAAAATAGAAAAAACATAAATTTTGAAATAGCTGGTGATGAGTGAAATGGTCCACCCAAAACTTTAAACCCATATATGATTACATAATGCAAATACACACAACAATGAAAATAGAAAAAATATAAATTTTGAAATCCTTCATTACCGATGCTAACCACGTATATAATTATGGGATAGCAGAAATCTCTGGCTTCCCACGAACATATAACACAACTTGGTTTATAAATAATGCAAGGTAACCTGGCAGTAGGGTTAAGTCCCCCACCTGTACCAGTTTTATTCAGATTGGACAAAGAAAGCACTAAAATAGCCTTAGACAAAATGGCTAGTACTCTGAACTATAAATATAGCCTTAGACAAAATGGGATGCATCAGACCTGCCGCACTATGCTGAAGACCATTTCTCCTATCTATATATTTCTAGATTTTGCAAGACAGGAAAAGTCTGGCTGATTGGTTACAGACATCATCCAAGACCATTTATGATCATTGACATCCACAAAGTTCTGAGCAGCAGCAATTCGATCCAATGAAATATAGGCATAGATCCCATTTATCCGCCCTGCAGCAAAACCAGTATAGCCTGCCATGGCACCATGGATGGCAGAATTAGCAAGCAGTGTACAGTAGATATTATCAGCAGCATTAGCAGGCACAGCTCTGATCATATAAGTTGGGTCAATATATTTCAATGTAAGGGTCTCATTGGGGTGATGCTTCTTCCACCAACTCTTCAGCTCATCCCTGAGCCATGGCCCAACATCCAAAAATGCAGGATTTCCGTATTCATCCCTCTTCTCCTTGTCCTCAGGCCTCCTGGGAATCAATTCTTGTCCAGCTCCCTCTGCAACAACAAGCACAAAGTGTCCATTCTCTTCCAGCCTATGATCTAAAAACTCAAATAATCCCCCTTCTCCCCCCAGATAAAATGGGTTCTCAGGGATAAGGCAGCAATCCACATCCCTGCTACCCAAAGTTGAATGCAATGCAATATGTCCAGTATACCTACCCATCAACTTAACCAGCCCTACTCCATTAGGGGCACTCTCTGCCTCAACATGGGCTGCATTGATGGCACTCTGGGCTGTCTCCCCTGCTGTATGAAATCCAAAGGACACATCAATAATCCCCACATCATTATCCACAGAATTGGGGATCCCAGCAATTGAAACCTTAAGGCCCCTCCTCTTAACTTCTTCAAATACCTTCACTGCACCCTTCATGGTCCCATCCCCACCAATGATATAAACCTGGTTAAAGCCATTGGCTTCAATGCCATCCACTATCTTTTGCAAATCAAAGCCCCCCTTTGAGGTCTCCAGCATTGTCCCCCCTGTCTTGTGCCAATTGTCCACTAATTTTGGATACAAATCCACAGGCTCTGATGAATAAAACCCACGATACCCCGACCTAATCCCTTTGATATCCCTTACTCCATACTGAAACCAGAGACCAGTTACAAGCTCTCTGATGACCGTGTTAACACCAGGAGACAACCTCCCACATGTAACAATGGCAGCATGGACTTGATCAGGGCTAAAACACACCTCAGACCTAGGCCCTGCTCTGTGATAAAGTACTTGTGTCTCCCTTGATATTGTCTTTATATCCACAGCAATGTTCTCCATAACCATATCATTCTCAGTCACAAAAAAGCCTTCAATGGGAAGAAAATACTGGTTATGCATAAGAGGATTTCTAAAAGTGGGTACATCCTGTAAGTATTCTCTCAAGTGGGGAGTACCTTGAATCCTCTTCTGGCCATGATAATTGATGACAGAACGTGCTGTTGATGACTGCCTTTCAAACTTCTGCATTGCAGATATCAGAAAATAATGTAACCAACAAAGAAACAGAAGATTTATAGAAAGTTCAGAGACGATGATAATGCAGAAAACTATTAAATCAATCACTGACTGCAAGAATTGAAACAACTATAGCATCATACACGGTGATAACAATAACAATGTACCATATATAGATGAAAAGAAGACGGTATCCCCGGATTATGTCAAGCCTGCTGTTTGTTCAACTCGTTTGGGAAACCAGAATTTAGTTTTTTTCTCCAGAACCGTTCTAGAAAACAGCTAGATTTAACTGTCTAAAATTTTATGGCGAGGTCCGCTTTGAAAACGAAGCCAGAGTCGTACTTGGATCTTTCTGTCGGCTAACTTTTTTCAAATTCTTTAGGGGTCAACCTATAAATAGTGAATTTTGACAGTTAATCTTCCCCTTTTTATGCGGGTCAACCAATATAAAATACAATTTGGGTCCGGATCTTTCATATTGTAACAAAATTCCGTGAGCAGCCAATGGAATTTGGCTCATAGTCCGTTACTGTGTGCCACACTTTCGCACCTGGAAAGCTCGTGCAATAATCAGTGCATCGGTTACTTGGAGACCGAGATACCGGATTCAAACTTAGAATACATAACTAATCAGTTTTATTATTGTTGTTATTATTTAATTAAAATAAAACTTGGACAGCAAGTTACACATTAAAAAGTTTATATATATAAACCTTCTTTAATAAAAAAATATAATATTTTAATTATAAATCTTTCGGGAAATAATAATATTATATATTATTATTTTAATTTTTTTAATTTAAAATTTTTATATATTTATATATATTTCACAAATTTTAATAAATAAATTTTTAATTTTGATTGAAAATTGAAAATTAGTTTTTTAATTTGGAATGAAAGTAAGGGACACGAAGTAATTCTGTCGTGAAGATGAATTACACTGGTTGGTTTGAAAAGGTAGACAAAGTTCTATTTCATGTGATTTTAACCGAAAGATTTCTAGAAAATTACTATGGATCACAGAAGCTGGAATTCAAATATTTTTCCAATTTTACTAACTGGTAAACTAAGTAAACCATCAACCAATCACAATTGCTTGAGGTAACCTTTGGGACTAATAATAAAATATAAATAAATGAATTATAAAAAATAATAAAGTTAATAAAAATAAAATTAGAAATGCGATGTAAATATTTACCAGCATAGATCCATTTAACTATGGATCTATCATGTGCCGAGAGGGATCAAATTTCTCGAGGTGCAAACCTATTCTTTTAGTGCAAAACTTGAGGAAAGGTTTGCACCTCGAGAGATTTGATCCCTCTCGGCGCATGATAGATTCAGAGTTAGATGGATCTAGGTTGGTTCCAGTCAGAGGCATCAACCTCACATTTTTCAGATTATTAAAATTTTTGTATATTTTTTAGATGTAAGATGGATCTACGTTGGTTTCAGTCGTGTGCTGCCAAGGAAAATCTATCAAACATATGATTAATTTTATCAGTAATATGTAAATATATCAAATATTAATATAATCATTTTAAATATGCTAAATATTTCTGAGATTAACTTGGTCATTTTAATTTTAAATTTTCTTAGTTACCTCGATTCGTTGAGATGATAATTATTGTTAATAACTATAATGATGAAAAATGATGAAATATTTTTTTTTAAATGCAAAGTGACAATAATAGTGTTGAAAGATAGAAAATGTGAATAATAAGAACGTACTCATGTTACAATCAATCTCAAACTATTTTCTTCTACTATACTTATTTCCTCCCTTGTTAGTTTTGTTATCTTTTCATATCGATTATATGAAAAAGAAAATTTAAATCGTAAACCATTTAAATCTTTAGCTCGATCTGTTGTAGTAAACATGATACCTTGTCTCTCTTGCTCTCCAATATTAATAGCTTGAATTACTATAACACAAAAATCAATCTACATTGTTAAAAACTTTTTGTGCTTACACTAAAATCAATGCATATTGTTAATCCAATCACTTTAATATTAATGTACCCTCATATATCCAATTACATCAAATCATAAATCAACATATACATTGAAATCAATGCATTTAATGCAAGCAATCAAATAAGATTAGAAAATAACTTCTACATTGAAATCAATGCACCTAATGCAATCAATCAAATAAGATTAGAAACCAACATCTACACTGAAATCAATGCATTTACTCAAAGCAATCAAATAGGTTAGAAATCACCATCTACACTGAAATCAATGCATTTAGCACAAACAATCAAATAGTATTAGGAATAATCTACATTGAAATCAATGCATCTAGTGCAAGCAATCAAATATAATTATAAATCGACGTCTAAATTGAAATCAACACATCCAGTGCAAGCAGTCAAATAGTATTAGGAATCATCACCTACACTGAAATCAATGCATCTAGTGCAAGTAATCATATATCATTAGAAATAAATATCTACACTAAAATCGATGCATCTAGGGAAAATAATCAAATAGGATTATAAATCACCATCTCCACTTAAATCAATCCATCTAGTGCAAGAAATATTCTTCCCCCTTATCTCCATCTCTCCTTACTTGTCTCTTTATCTCAACCCCAAACATACACGCTCTCTCTTTGTCTCTCCCTTGTCACTCCTTCTCTCTCTCCACTTCTCACTCTCTATATTTCTTATTTCCTACATCTCTCCCCCTCCAACTCCATCTCTCTTATCGATCCCTCTCTCCTCCTCTCTCTCGTCCTTCCTCTCTCTCTCTCTCCCCTAAATCCCTCTCTCTTCCCTGATCTCTCTCTCTCTCTCTCTCCAATACTCTCTCTTCCCCCATCACTCTCCTCCTCTCTCTCATCCTTCCTCTCTCTCCCTTTCTCTCCCCCCTCTCTCTCTCTCTTTTCCCTCCAATCCTCTCTCTTCCCCCATATTCTCTCTCTCTCTAATCCTCTCTCTTCCCCCATCCCTTTCTTTCTCTCTCTCTTTCCACCCCTCTCTCTCTCCAACTACATTACTATATCCCTCCCTCTCTTCTTCTCACTTCTTCTCTCCCCCCTTCTTTCCATACATCTTACTTTGTCTCTTTATCTCACCCCTAAACATACACACTCTCTCTCCATCTCTCCCTTATCACTCTCTCTCTCTCTTTCTTCTTAGTTATGTAAACTAATGAACATAAATATTTGTAAATATAAAGCAGATTATGGAGTAAATATGAAAAGAGGTTTTATTTACTTACCATACCTCTAGTTTATTTATATTTTTATTTATTTAACATACCCCTTTTCTTTACTATGGTATTTGGCCCATAGGCTTGTTATATAATTAGATTTTTATTTATAATCCTATTTGATATATTGTTATTTATTTACCTTACCTCTTTATGCCTCTTTTATATTTATTTATTTACCATACCTCTTTATATCTATTTTATATTTATTTATTTATTTATCGTACTTGTTTATACCTCTTTTATATTTATTTATTTAGCCATTTTAAATATAAAAAGGTTTATGGAATAAATATAAAAAGAACTTTTATTTATTTACCATACATCTAGTTTATATATATTTTTATTTATTTACCATAGCTCTGGAGTAAGTATAAATTCATTTTACAAATATTTAATTAAAATAAATATTAAAAGATTTTGGATTTTGATTGTTTGTGTTGAATTAACTCTTTTCTTTTGATTTAGGAAATGGTATTAACTTTAGTAAAGAGTAAAGATGTTTAAAATTTTACTTAATTTGAAAATTCAATGTGGTAATTATTTTTGTTAAAAGTAAATTTATTTTTATTTTTATTTTTTTTAAATTTAAAACTTAAGCCGAAATTTTGTATGAGGACGTGACCCACCTGACATTGGGGTCATATTGGGCTGTAGATGCGCCTCTCGGCGCAACTAGTTTTCCAATTACAAGTTTTTAAAATAAAATTTAAATATTATGTAAGTAATTATTAAGTAGTTGGTGGGGATTTAATCTCTACATAATGTTTTAGAATATTTTTAACAATAGTTAAAATGGTGAGATTTATATTTTTTTTTTGTTAAACACACACATGGTGTATGAGAAAGAGAAACACACACAATAAGAGACTCGACACACAATAGAAGGATAAGCGTGCAGCTCTCATTTTTTCCATTATACATGATGTACATTTATAGTACAATGGTGTGACTCTTGGTTTCACATTCCAAGGTCACTTGGACTCCATTGTGACTTTTCACATTCCACACCTACCCATGGAGGATTAGGTGTTCCAACATTCCCCCCTTAATCTGAAGGGGTATGTGTGAGTCCAAGAAGAGAGTTGTAATACAAATATGCAGAGTATACATGGCAGCACTTGGGCTGAATCAACTCTCTAAAATGTTGGCAAAAAGAGGTGGTTTGAGGATGACCACCAACACTGGAACACAATACTTGTTGCAGTTCCCGGAACTCTTCCAAAACTGGCAAGAAGCTAAGCTGAAAGCTTCTGCTAGAGGAATTGACCCTCATAAAAAAGAGAGACCTTCAACCTAAAAGAAGAGAGGTCTACTACCTGTGATGGTTTTAGGATTACCAACAACACTGGAATGCTTGAAGCATTTCTTGGAACTCAACCAAAGCTGGCAAGAAGCTGAAGGCTTCTGCTAGAGGAAGTGTCCCTCATATATGAAAGGGAGACCTTCAACTTAAATGAAGGGAGGTCTACAACCTGTGATGGTTTAAGGCTGTCCAACAACCAAAGATGATGGTTTAAGGCTGTCCACCAACCAAAGGCATGCTTATGGGCATCCATGTCTCTGGCTACAACTCTGAATCTGGAATGACGAATTGTGGCTCAGGCTCGCTTGAACTGCTGTGTCTCTGGCTACAACTCTGAACATCAAATGAGAGATTGTGGCTCTAGCTCGCTTGATCTGACGTCGAAGCTTGTACATGACCACCATTTTCCCCCCTGTCAGGGACAAGGTGAGATGATGGTGAAAACTCAACTGCAAGTTTGCTCAATATCTGAGAACAAGTTCTGACATGTGTCTTAAACATCTTCCTGGCTGCTAATGCCCATTGCCAAGAAGCGATCCATCCAAGATGAATCTTTGTTCTTGCAGGAGGCTTGTTTCTGAAGCATCTGTGTGAAGAATGGGTGTGCCGACCACAGTGCTTGCATGGATGAAGATCAAAACAATGATCTTTCATATGGCCAACTCGATCACAGTGTTGGCATTTTACAATCTGTTGTTTTTGTGGAGCAGGATCTGGAACAGTTGCAGGTGAACTGTCATATAGAAATCCGACACTCTGAAATATGATGGGCTTGGTGTAGTCTGGAATATGAAAGGACACATCCTTGTCATATCCAAGACCATTTCGGTGATTTTTGTGGACAATCTCTTCCCAAGGTCTGATGATGGGCTTGAGAAGTGCAGGCTGAGCTGTTGCATCTACATGTAAATCTGCTCTAGTACAAGGAACTGAATGTGGATCAACTGCAACTTGATTGACTTTCTTCTGATGAGAGTCCTTCTCAATCTTCTGAATAGAAATAGGTTCAGAATGGTGACTCTTTTGTTGAAGTTCATCTTGCTGAAGCTGAGATTCCAACTGCAAAAACTCAATCTTTTCTTGTGCATCTTGCAAACAACTTTGAATATTACAAAGAGCATTCTTGCTCATTTTTATCATATCATCAACATTGGAATGAATGAGGTTATTCAACAACTCTAATGCCTCATTTATTTTAGCCATTTTTCAACAACTTAGGCTCAAAAAATAAAGGTGTCGGCTTCAACCGAAAATGCACCCGTTTACAATGTGATTCAACTTTCTTTCAAGAAAACAAATGACTCAAGAGAACTTCCAACGATGGAATTCTCAAAGTACAAAATGTGCTCCTCAAATGATGGAGGACAATCAACAATTTTTCCAACAACTCAAATTTACACTTCAAGTCTTGATTGCAACTATGAATGAAGATGCAAACCAATGTCAGTTCAATACAATATTTATGCAAAAATATTTTGTAAATGTGCAGCAACAACACTTGTGCAAGAAGCCTTTAAGGCAGTTGATTTTTTTCTTCAAAGCGCTGTTTTGGACCAACAACAACTCAATTCAACTCAACAAAATGAGGAGATTCAAACACTTTGATGTTTGACCTTGCTGCTTCATAATAGATATTAAGAGAAACTGCAAAAATTAAAAACTTGTGTGGCCAAACTATGAATGCCACTGTTGTTTTCAAACTGATGACCAATTTGTCTTCATATGTCAATCTCTTGCAGAAAATCACCCTTATTTCCATGCCAATTTCACTTTTCTCTTCTATGTTAGCAATTTATCATTTTCTCATTATGCCATTTCCTCTTTCTCTGTTGTTCATTTCCTCTATTCCACTCTCTCTGCTGGTTTTTTTTTTTTTTTTTTAATAATTAATTTAATTAAAAAAGGTGAACTTTAAAAGTTTAAAGGCCGTGAGTGGATTAAAATTTTTTAAATTCAAGTTAAAAAACTAAAACAGGAATGTGGGGAAGGGGATTAGGTTGAGGGATGAGGCGAGGGGGCGGGGTTTAGAGAGGGGAAGGGCGAGCGTTTGAGGGAGCGTTTGAGGGAGCGGATAGGGGAATGGGTTGGAGTGTAATAGTGAGGGAGCATTGGGTTTGCTGTGGTGAGAGCGTAAGGGGGAGGGCCACAGGGTAGGCAGGTAAGTAGGGGTTTTGCAGACGGGCTTAGGGAGGTAGGAAGAGCGCGCGGGTTGAGAGGGGAGTCGAAGGGTGAGAGGGGGCGATGCTGTGGCAAGGGGGGTCGGGTTGTGAGGGTAGGGGGTTGGGGAATCGTGGGAGTGAGCGAGTGCAGTGGGGTAGGTTGAGTGTTGCAGTGTAGTGTGAGGCGAGGCCGGGGGGTGAGCATAAGAGCAGGTGGGGGAGCGGAGATGAGGCGTGGGGGGTCTGTGAGGTAGGGACGACATTCGAGAGCCGAGAGGGAGCAGGTAGTTGGGTAGGGAATGATGTGTATGAGCGTCTGGGTGGATAATGCAGTGGGGTAATGGGCGTTGTTGAGGGCCGTGGGAAAGGAGTTGGGTGGGTAGGACGGTTGGGGAGTGCTGTGGTGAGGGGGCAGCAGTGGGGGGTAGTGCGTTGGAGTTTATGCAGAGTGAAGGGGAATGGGGAAAGGCCCAATTTTTTTTTTTTTTAATTTTTCTTTTTTCTTTTAATAAAAAATTATAGCAGAGAGTAGAAGGATTGCACTGATATAAAGTAGAGAAATAGGATTTTCAAAAACTTTCCAGCAGAATAATTTTTAGAAATTGCAGAGAAAATCCAGAAATTTTTCTAGTAGCCCAGCAGCAGAGAATATTTTCCCGCAACAGAAAATGCAGAAATGAGGATAGCAGCAGATTTTTTTTTTCTTTCAAGAGATGTACGAAATTTCAGCGGAAAAAACCCAAAATTGCAGAATTTTGTCAATGAAAAAACCCAGAAATTTTTCTTTCATAAACCCACTTTGAACAATTTTCCAACAGCTTTGATACCATGTTAAACACACACATGGTGTATGAGAAAGATAAACACACAAAATAAGAGACTCAATACACAATAGAAGGATAAGCGTGCAGCTCTCCAAAATGAAAAATTTAATAGATAGAAATTGCAGGAAGAAATCAGAATGAAAACTTGCAGAATGCACATTGCTGCTTTTCTTCAAAACCAATGCTGCTCTTCTTCAAAAAAAAAATTTGAATGCTGCCAATTTTTGAATGTTGCTCTTCTCAAAACAAATTCCTGAATGCGGCAAAATGTATGTTGCAGAAACTCTTTAAATGCTGCAAAAATGCCAAGAATTTTTGCAGATATGCACAAGCCATAAACACAAATGGCTCACTCAAGGTTGAGCTGGTTATGAACTTATCAGCTCTGATACCATGTTAAACACACACATGGTGTATGAGAAAGATAAACACGCACAATAAGAGACTCAACACACAATAGAAGGATAAGCGTGCAACTCTCATTTTTTCCATTATACATGATGTACATTTATAGTACAATGGTGTGACTCTTGGTTTCACATTCCAAGGTCACTTGGACTCCATTGTGACTTTTTGCATTCCACACCTACCCATGGAGGATTAGGTGTTCCAACATTTTTCCCGAGGAAAAATCATAATTTTCATAAATTTTGAAAATTACATGTTGTAGATGCTTTTGCATATGCATACTTGTGACTATTGTCACTTACATTTTGTTTTCAAAATCCTCTCTGAGGTGAGGTATATATACATCACAGTCCATAAAGTAGTATAAATACACTAATTACAGAAATAGTTTTGGATTTATCCAGTTCATCATTCAAAATTGACAAAATATAACAAAAAATAGTATATATCATATCTGTTGATCTGCATTATCAAGTTGTTCTATGTATGGTCGGTGGTAATAGCTGAAATGCTGAGTATCAATCTGCTCCTCTATGTGCCAGAGCCCCTGTGTAGGAGCATTGCCGCCTTGGAAAGTTCGTCAGAAATGACATTGTGTTCTCTGTATATATGAGAGCAAGAGATAGATGAAAATTGCTCTCCAAATCGCAAGTGTCTTCCAAAATAGCAAGAAGTGTGTGTACATGACATTGGTGAGATTTATATTAAAAGTGGTCAAAGGTTGAAATTATTTTTAAAAGTAGTTATTCCATTTTTACCCTTTTAATTAAATTCATTGATTAATAATTTTGTGGGTATATGGTATTAATAAGCCATAGTATTGGTCCATGGTATTGTAACGGAGCCAATTTACAAGTAATGAATCTCAATGGTTAAGTGGGAGTGAATCTCTATGGTTAAGACTATATATATATATATATATATATATATATATATATATATATATATTCTAACTAAAAAACAAATGACTTTGACAATTTTCTAGTTAATTTTAAACAAAACCTAGCAAATATTTTTAAAATTTTGAATTTAAGTTGTTTAATTTGTAGAATTCTAGTGCCCAATGGATTTTGCAGGGTGTTGAATTCATTTATGTATTCAAAAATATATTTTAAACAACAAAAAATCACAATCTTACTTGAAATTGTATTGTTGAATTTGTATATAAGCTATTTTGTCTCTAAGTTAAACTCTCTCTCTCTCTCTCTCTCTCTCTATATATATATATATATATATATAACAAATTTATGATTTAGTTTTTATAAAAAACATGAAATGTATCATGAAGTAAGTGTTTTGATATTTTACATGGATATATGCATATCAATATTTACTGGCCATTTAATTTATATGGCTATGCTAGTTATATAAATATTTTATTTATATAACTAGCATAGCCATATAAATTAAATGGATCCCCATTGGGATTCGAAACTTCGACAAATTTCTGTTAACATTGTGGATAATCTATTCGTTCTTCTTCATTTTATACGTATTTTAAGTAAAATAATTTTATATCAAGTTCAAGGGTGTAAATCAATTTCCCATAAAGTATATTATTAAGGCACTATTTACGATGTTGTAGGTTCAAACCTCGCCTAGACTTTGTGATTTTCTTGGGGGGAAGGGTGGTGAACCTAAAGCACCTAGCCTAGACTATGTGTCATGCTTAGGGTTGTGTAGTGACATGGTGTTGTGCTTGGGAGGTTTGTGGTATCCCTAAATCATTTAATACATGGCATGGAATTAAATGATTAGATTGTGCATTGCGCTTGGGGAGTGTGTGGTGCACCTAAAACACATTTCCCAAACTATGTGTTGTGTTTGGAGGTGTGTAGTGACATGGTGCCAAAAATTTGGTCCCTCTTTGTGGTTGATAAATAAATCTATGTTATTTATTTTTTCAATTATAAGCTCAAACATGTCACATATGGGGATCATTTTTCTAACCACCAAAACTTAGTGTTCTCTTTCTTTATATATATATGGGGCTCTTCTACCATTTTAGTTGGAATTATGGGCTTGGGATTAACACTAGAGCAGAAATCATGGCTTTATGGGGCATTATATACTCTTCTCTATTGTTATGGTGGATAAATCCCTCTTGAGGAAAAGAGTGATCTCCCTGGATTCCAAAGATATCTAGTAACAAAAAAATCAAGTGATTGTTATATTTCCTTAATTCACAACTGAAGTATGAAGTATGAGATATGCAAGAGCCTCTTACCTTTCTACGAAATGCATGTGGAATTCTTTCTAATGATTTCAAAAGCCTTCCCTCGTTGCTTTGAAGTACGATCTACACAAACAGAAACAAACAAGGCATAAAATCATATCGTAGAGAAATATTAAACCCAAAGCAAATGAAAACTGCAACATGGCATATATCATAAGATTAAACTCATATTCATTTAAAAATTATGTAAAATATCAAGGAATTTTGCAAATAACATTAAGACAAGTGCAATTAGGAAAGAAACACTTGCTTGTATTGATCTTATAACAAGAAGAAGCAATACAACCTTGCCTTGATGATGTAAGCCTCCTCCCAAAAGTATTCAATCCTCCCCTTAGGTAACAAGTTTTCCAACCCTATTCCAATAACATAAGTTTAAATTCAGACGTCCTCCTTATCCCTATGGTCTGTGTTACATTTACAAGGAAAGAGGAGGAGGTTTGAGATCCTCTTCTCAAGGGATGCGATCCTCAAAAGGAGGGATTAGGGTTTCACAAAGAGAGATAGTTTGATCCGTGAACAGAGGAATGAGGCCCAAGTATGTAGAGGCTCGAGGCTTTTTGGTTGAGAAATATTCCTCCAACAAGGCTTCTAGAAATTACTTTCTATTTTTAATCATGTTAAGTCATTTTCACATATGTACTGTAACTCCCTCTCAAATTGCTGCATCATGTTGCCTATAGCACTGCCACTACTAACTACTTCACTGAAACTCAGTTGCTGATAAGTAAGCAACTAAAGGACTCTTGCCCAATCTTTGACAGATAATTCAGGCTTCCTCCCATCACTGAAGTTCCCTTGGCTGCTAATTTACGTTATCCTCCTAAATCCATTGAGCTGCTACATCTTTCCATTTGCGTGAGCTCAGCCTCTCTGCATTGTTGAAGTCCCATCAGCCTCTGCGATGCTGCCTCCATGTTGTTGTTTCCTCTACATTACATTGCTCCCTTTTTAGCTCTTCAGCACTCCCCTCTGCTTCACTGTGACCTTCTGAAACCATCTCCCAACTCATGCCGCTACTGTCTTAAGGCTCCTGTAGCTCGTATGTGTTCCAAGAGTAGGGTTGACTCAAGGATCCTGCCACTCTTGTCTGCGGTTGCTCTACAAATCCATATCACCCCACCTCTTCTCTCGAGGCACATGAGAACACATGGCTGCATCATCATCAGAGCCATCATCCTTTGTTGTTGTTGCCTTGGATTCAGAAGATCATTTGTCCTTCTTCTTAGGACAAGTGTTGTCGAAGTGTCCAAGTTCGCCATAGTTAAAGCACTGGACCTTGGATAGGTCCCTCTTCTTTTTCGCTTGCTACTTCCTTTCCTTTGATGCAAAGGCTGCATCATCCTCCTCTTCTTTCTTCACTCTAGCTGATCCGCTTCTGCTGCTTTGCCTCTTCGTAATTCTCATGATTTCCTCGTGACGGAGGATTTCCCACATTTCTGCCCATAATGGTAAAACTGCCCTTCCCAGAATGCTCTGGAAAATTTTTTCTCATTATTCTGAGACTGCATTTAGGGTCATCCTCACTAGGAGCCCCTCATCCAAATTTGTACCCATGGTAATCAGTTGATCCCGGATAGTCTGAAGTTTGAAGAGGAATGGATCTATCTCTTCACCCTTCATCATTTGGAACAACCTCATATGGTTCTCCAGAAGCATCCTTCGTTGGATAGAGCCTCCTTGATACATCGTGTCCAAGGCTACCCACATCTCATTTTTCGTGTTCTTTCCGACAATATGAGGTATGACGTGGTCTTTGACTCCGTCCATGATCAAACGCTTAGTCCGCGTTTGATTTTCTTCGTACTTCTTTAGAGGATCTACATCGGTTGGTACAGCTATAAATTTCTCTGCATCATCAAGTTTGAGACCATACTCATCCAAAACTGACATGATTCTGACCCTCCATATAAAAAATGTTGGCATGTTGTCCAATCTATCCTGATCTCTCAGTCCATATCACGCCATCTTGCTCAAATCTGTCAGAACAGATACTCCTCTCCCTCTTTCTGCTACAACACCCAAAAGAAAATGTTCGATCTAGGTTTCTTGGTGATTAGAAACCCTCTATAGTATCTACTCCCTCTGACAACTAATTTTCCCTCCTGGAAATATTTCACCCAAACACAATCGGATAGTACTCTCATATCACCCTCCAGTTGATCGAATCTCAAATTTGTTTGGCTCAGATCTCCTAAGTAGTTTTCTTCCTCCCACCTTTGTTGATTTATCTAGGCACAATTTTGCACCGACCAAATCTTCACTACACTAGCATTGCTGAAGATTTGAATCACTGCTTCCAAATCTAGGCAAGGCTTCTCTGTAACAGGAAAAATGAATGGACTGCATCTCACAGACTAGCCCATCGTAGCCTTAGCGCTGCTCAGAAGTGGACTGTGTAACCCCAAATTGGGTGATGTAGTCCTTACGCTGGCCTAAGAAGGCTCTGTGTAAGCCTAATGGCCTTATGTAGCTACAACGTTGCCCCTTCCTAGGTTTGCGCCCTCTTGCTGCCAAGCTTCCCCTTCCAGATCTGTTGCTTCTGTTGTTGTCCTACAAAATATTCTTCAACTAATTTGTTGGAGATTCAGCTTGATCTGCTATCGCTCTGATACCATGTGAAAATTCTACTGTAGTATCATGGTTTAATTCTCCTACTTGATTAAATTATACAATTTATCTTCAGAAATAAGATTCAGAAAATATCGAAGTAAACACAACTAACAACCTACACATGCAGATCATTTATTGAATATTACGCTCATTCAAACAAAGTGACACACTATTTTTTGGACATGAGTCCCTGAAAAAACCCAAAGTGGGAAAACCGGTGCAACATATATACGGATTTATTATTATTAAGTAGATTCTGAGTATAGAAAATCTGGGCACCTTGTTGGTTCACTCGACAGAGAAAAATATAGATCTGCAGCTAACTTGTTGTTCTGTGGCCAAAACTATGACTGATCCACACCCTCAAACGAGATTTACAAGACTTAGCCCAGATCTGGCCCTAGAAACCCCAGCACTACCCCTAAAGCCCCAACGTCAACCCTGCTAAGCTCTGCATGCCTCTGCACTGCTCAGAGAGGGACCGTGTAACCCCAAATTGGGTGACGCAGTCCTTACGCTGCCTCTGGAGGCATGTGCGTAACTCTGAAGCTCTCTAAAGCTGTAGCACTTCCCCTTCCTGATCTTGCGTAGCACCTGTGTAGCAACTAAAGCCTCAGTGCTGTGCAACTAATGCATAGTTTTTGTTGTTGCCCTTGCTCCTCTGCGTTGTCACTGAAAGCTACTTTTATGCCTCTTGTTGTCTCTTGGGTCTGGGATTAGATCATCCCCTCAGCCAATACTACCCCTCACTGCAAAAAATCTTCCAAAAATTCTTAGCAAACCCTGCCCTAGAATTCCAGATCTGTCTCTCAGCTCTATCTCTATGTATGTGTCTCCAACTGAACCTCAAGCCTTTCTCTTTTACTTTTTCGATGATCTCATCAATGACCGAGATTAATACACTAATCAACGTTTGAGATTAAAAGACTGCTTGATCTGTGTCATTTAGAATATTTCAACACATGTGTTAATTAATTCACTTTAATTATTTAATTTTCCTAATTTTAGACTTAGGAAATCCATTAAAATAATAAATTATTTGAATAACTTGAACACCAACTGAAGTTTCTCCAAACACTTTATGGGTTTTGGAGTTCAAGTGTGTCTTAGCCCTTCACAGAATATTAGGGCTAGAGCATACCCGATGCTACCCCAACTACACAAAATCTCAACAAGGTTGAGATTAGATCTCTAATCAACGGCTAAGATTATAACATGACTTGATCTCCACCTTTTCTAGATTATTCTCACTCTGTTTTATTAATGTCCTTTAATTATTTAATTCCCTAAGTTTAGACTTAGGGTCTCCATTAACATAATTAATTATTTTAATAAAACATCAACCGACTGGAATTTTCACAAACGATTTCTGGGTTCCTTGGAATACCAGTGTCTAAGCCTCTCCACCAAATTTTGGCCTTAGATCACTTTCTGATGCTACAAAAATCATTTCTCTTAGTTAACATTTCAGCTAAATCTTGGCCCTTAATATTTTTCTTCAGTCAAATGTTTAGTCCATACTCTTGAATTTTTGAAACCTGCTTCCCTCTTGATCCTAGATAATTGTTTTGAGTCAAGACATATTTCACAATAGGGTAAGGAATGTAGAAATTATACAAAAAGCATGTATATATTGGATTCACCCGATCTAACAATGTACTAAAGTTAAATACTGAATCGCTGCTACAAATATTTTGCGGAATTAAAAACACAATCGCTAATCACATGAACATGAAGAAATATCAATCACACACAACGCAGATAATTTCCAAGGGAAAGCTTATAGCTAAAAACCACATTATCTTCTATTGCATATTAGGAATGGATCATGAAACAATTACATACAAAACTCTTCTCACAAGATCCCTCCAGTACATCAGTTAATTGTCTCACACTGTGATATGCAAAACTGACCAACACATAGCCAATTCTCAGCCTCCAGACAGCCTGCCTGCCTTGCATAATACTTGATGGTAAATATCCCTAAAAGATAGGAATTCTTGCTTGCCTTAACTGCACAAGTATCATGGGCACTCCAATGGGTGTTTTTCTGTATGTGTGCAAGCAGATAATCATACAACTAATAGTCAACCTCCCTTTCACCTAGAACTCAACTGGGTCTCCACTGGATCTGACATGCATGCAGCTAATAATAGTAAATCCTCAGTTGCATGTGAGATCACTGATTGTGAATTAATTAATATTTAATTCACTAGATCTCTCACTAGTGTATCTTCAATTACAACTAGCACAATTGAGTTTATCTCACTTAACTAAGTTAAGCTATTTACAACTTGCACCAACTCATGCACCACTGCACTTCGAACTCTGTTACAACTAGAATTACTCTGCATGTCCCACCAACCAACCTCTAACTCGAAATCCACTAGCTAACTGAATTTATCACTTTCAGTTAACTCATTCAAGTCCACATTGAGAAAGATTACAGTTTAATGTCCATCTAAATTAAGGGATAATAAAAATAGACATGCACCCAAAAATAGCACTGTGGGCCCCACCCTAGTCTGGGTGCTTAATGCAACCAGGTGCTGAATGAAATCAAGTTCTTAATGCACTAGGCGTGGGTGTTGAATCTTCTTTTTGAATATCAACAAGGAGCATAAGCTTCAATCTTATTGTTAAATTTTTTGGATAACTCAGAAAAGTGCTTCCACATTGGCGGTGTCTAACATGTGGAAGTGTTTGAGTTGTTGATTTTTGAAGGGCCTTCTAAACTGATAATTACTTCTTATGAATTCTTAGGTTAATCTTTTCTTGCATTCACATTGATCATAAAGTAATTACACATATCACTTAGTAGTAGTAATAGTAGGCAACAAAACTAGACATCAAATGATCAACATGATCACTCATGAAACTCATCATTGGTTCAACACTACTAGAAATGGGATCATTAACAATAGCTACATAAACATCATCTAGCTCAAAGTATTCAAACTTGGATTGCCCAACCTTATGTAGAAATTATACAAAAAATATGTATACCAATGGATTCAATCCGATCATGCGATATGATAAAGCAAGATATTGAATCCTTCTACAAATTAATTGTGGAAAATAAACACGATCGCATAATCATACCAAGTAAAAGAAAGAAGAAGATCAATCCACAACACAAATATTTTCCCCGGGGAAATATTTCTGCTCAAAACCTCTCTATCTTCTATTGTATATTCAACCAAGGAATCATGAAACAATTACAATGCACTCTTCTCACAAGAGTATGTTGCACTTTCACAATTGTCTCACACTGATCCGGATAAAATCGACCAACACTTAGCCAATTTCCTGCCTCTGCTCAGCCTGCCTTGCTTGCACAATTCTTATAGAATTAAATCCCTATTATTTAGGAATTTCATCCTTTCAAAAATGTGCAATGCTCATGGGAAATCCTATGGGAGTATTACTACATGCAGGCAGTTGCTAATAATACAACTGATAGTTAAGATCCCTTTAGCCTCTGTCTCAACTGTGTCTTCATTAGAATTGACATGCATGCAACGATTAATAGTAAATCATTAGTAATTTGATAGATCACTGCATGTGAATTAAATTTGATTTAATTCGCTTGACCTCTCACTAGTGCAACAATCAGTTACAACTAGTTTAAATGATTTTAATTCAATTAATAGAGTTAACTGATTTCTCATGCCTTAAACTAATACACTAACTGCAACTTGTACTAAAAAACAAATAGAATCACTCTGCATGCCTCACCAAGCACCCTCAACTCGAATTCCATGAGCTAACTTATTTTATCACACTCAGTTAACTATTACAAGTGATTATGAGATAAGATTACAATTTATTGTCCAATTTATTTAAGGGATAAATAAATTTGACACACATTTCTTCTAATTTAATGAAGAAATAAGTAAATCAAAAGCCTCCATAGTATCCATTTTTGGGTGCCATTTTCTGGATGTTGTTTTTGGATACGAATTTCACTGTTTCTTGTTGCAAATTTCAACACTGCCTCTCAAAAAGAAAGGAATCAGTTTGTCCCGATTCGGTACCTTTGGAATGTTCTACATTCAACACTTCTAAAACTAAATAGCCTCCAAACAACTGAATCAGTATAATGCATATGTCATCAGAGTCTTCTGACTGTTGGTTCCTACTGCACATGTCTACTAGACTCTCTGTGCTGCTGAAATCTGCATCCATGCACTATGCACGATTGCCAACTCTGATTTGTGCTCCAATATCTGACACATATCACTCTGATTTCTATCTTCCTGACATCTGACTGCATCAATCTAACCGATCCTTCGTGCTACTACTGTACTGTGGGCTCCTCATAGCCAGGTTTGATCCATGAGACACACCATCTCAATGAATCCTGCCCAGATTTCTTCTTGGGATTAATTCTGCACATCACCCCACCTCACACTTGGAGGTATAGCTGCATGTACTCCCTCCGCCCTTCTGGCTCAAAATTTACCCCTCCTCAAGATCTCTACTTGAGTGGACTCTTCCACTCATTCTCCTCTCTGATTCTCCAATTGTGGCTGCTCCACAAACTTCTGAGACTGCTTCTGAGACTGCATGTTGAGAAATAATTGCTCCCTCTCAACCCCCAAGTCATTAACCATTTATTTTCTCCTCAAAGCTTCGCATGCATCCTCAACCTCGAGAGCATACAAGTTCTTGACTCTTGTAGCGATCTGCTTTGGCTATGTGTTTAAGGAAAAAAATTCCTTTTATAAACATCACTTCATTACCACGGTCTTCCAATATCGCTACAGAGACAAGATTCTTCCTTAGGCCTGGAACATACAAAAAATATGCTAGTATGAGATGGGAGCCATTCTCCCTCTGAAAGGTAACTGTATCTATGTCGATAGCGCTATACCTCTCACCATCTCCAAAATTTACGCTCTTCTTGAGGTCCTTCTCCTCCAAGTCATTGAAGAAATTTCCATCCCCCGTCATATGGAATGAGGCACCACTGCCTAGATACCACATGCATCCCATTGCAGTGCTAGCCATGCATGCAATGAGAGTAAACTCAAGCTCGAACTGTGAATCCATTGCTTCACTCGTTGCAACTGCAAGCTCCTTCTTGCTTGCCTTCTTCTGTGGAAAATTTGTAGCATAGTGCCCATGCTCGTGATAATGAAAACATCTTATCTTGGATAAGTCTTTCTTGCTCTCTTCACCTTCGGATTTATTTCCCTTGGCCTTCTTTGCCTTATTGGCCAAGGCACAATATTCCTTGTCATTAGTCTTGGATGAGGATCCATCCCTAGTATTCCACCTAAATTATTTTTGTACCAAATCCAACCAAAGTCGCTCCCAATATGGAAACTTCTCCTTCCCATTGACAAAGTCCCAATAACTATGATAGCTCTTGGGAAGGCCTAGAAGTGCTAGGCTCACCAAGTCATCATCTGCTATGGTCACACCAACACTTCCAAGCTCATCTTGACATTGAGTGAACTTCGCCAAGTATGTTGGTACCGTCTCGCTCTCATCCTTCTTGATTTTACCGAGCTTGTCCTTCAGCGCCAACTTTCTTTGGTCGTTGTTGTTTTGAAATAGATCTGTCAAGGCCTTCCACATTTCATATGGAGTCGCCATGCCATAGAGACTCGAGACCATGTGATCTCAAACTCCCTCTAATAAGATCCTCCTCGCCCTCGCTACCTTCTTTTTCCAAGAATCAAGAAGAGAGGCGTCTGTTGTTGCAAGCTTGGGAATATCATTATCATTGAATTATTTCAACCCATTGTCCTCCAGGACTGCCTCCATTCGGTCTTTCCATGCAATAAAATTAGAACTGCCCTCGAATGCATATTCCAATTATAACCATTGAAAGCCATTTTGATCCGCTTGTCACTCCAAAGAAAGTATCTGCAAGTTTGAACACCATTCAACACAAACTCAATTTCTTCTCCACTATTGTGATTTCTGGCGCTCTGATACCATGTAGAAATTATAAAAATAATATGTATACCAATGGATTCCATTTGATCATGCGATATGCTAAATCAAGATACTGAATCCTTCTACAAATTAATTGCGAAAAATAAACACGATCACACAATCACACCAAGTAAAAGAAAGAAGCAAATCAATCCAAAACACAGATATTTTTCCCGAGGAAAGCTTGCTGCTCAAAACCCCTCTATCTTCTATTGTATATTCAACCAAGGAATCATGAAACAATTACAATTCAGTCTTCTCACAAGAGTCTGTTGCACTCTCACAACTGTCTCACATTGATCTGGATAAAATCGACCAACACTTAGCGAATTTCCTCCCTTTGCTCAGCCTTCCTTTCTTGCGCAATTCCCGTAGAATTAAATCTCTATTCTTTAGGAATTTCAGCCTTTCAAAACTGCACAATACTCATGGGCAATCCTATGGGTGTATTAATGCATGCATGTAGTATGCTAATAATAGAACTGATAGTTAACATCCCTTTAACCGTTGTCTCAACTGGGTCTTCATCAGAACTGACATGCATGCAACTATTAATAGTAAATCATTAGTTACTTGAAAAATCACTGCATGTGAATTAAATTTGATTTAATTCACTTGTCCTCTCACTGGTGCAACAATCAGTTACAACTAGTTAAACTGATTTTAACTCAATTAATTGAGTTAACTGATTTCTCGTGGATTAAACTAATGCACTAGCTGCAACTTGAACTCAAAAACAAATAGAATCACTCTGCATGCCTCACCAACCACCCTCAACTCGAATTCCATGAGCTAACTGAGTTTATCACACTCAGTTTACTATTACAAGTGATTATGAGATAAGATTACAATTTATTTTCCAATTGATTTAAGGGATAAATAAAATCGACACACATTTCTTCTAATTTAATTAAGAAATTATTAAATCCAAAGCCTCCATGGTAGCTATTCCTAGGTCCCATTTTCTGGATGTTGTTTCTGGATGCCAATTTCACTATTTCTTGTTGCAAATTTCAACACCTTATAATAGGGTAGAAATTGAAAAAGTTTGACTCCCCCGCAGCCCTGATTTTCACTGAAGTATTGTTGATATTTTATGGCTCTAACATCTTCGTGAACATGATTTTCTTCAAATTTCTCTTGAGGAAGCTACAAACCTAAGTGTAGTTTCCTCCCCTTCAATCTCCAAAGAAGATAGAAGGATGCAAGGGTTCAAGAAATTGAGGAACCTAAGTGTAGTTTCCTTTCTTTTCTTGAAGCTTTCCATTGATCCTATTCCATAGATTTATATCCCTAGACTCCACTAACCCCTTGATTGAGAAAGGCGCTAGTCTTATCTCTTATGCCCATCCATAAAATTTTCCTTTTAATGTTTTTCAGATTAAATTAGGTTTAAGTTACAGCAAATTTTACATTTTTTAGCATTGTTTACCTTGCACCTTACTACCCTCAGGTTAAACTTTGCATGCATTCATTTGGAAAAGTAAAATATCATTTTACATGCATATTTTAACCATAAATTAGGGTCGACATCCAAGGTTTCTATTGTTGTTATATGTGTTTTCAATCATTGAAAATTGTTGTAATTTATTCTCCTATTAACTCATTGAATAACCCTAATTTCTCACTTATTTACCATAGATTCTAGGGATTTTATTTTTTATTTTTTATTTATAAATCATTGTTATAAATCTTTTGCTTTCTATAAATTGGTAATTAAAACCCTATTTTATAACAACAAAGTATATTTTTTGTATTACATGTGTTTCGGTACCTATATGAGCCTCTTTTGGTCTAACTAAGCCCTTTAGATTTGACTATAGGGACTTTTGAATATGCTCTCTTGAAATTATACCTTAAAACACCCAAAACCTAATCATTGTATATTTGTCCTTAGGTGAATCTCACAGGAAAAACCATAGGGAGTATTTAGCCTAGACCACTTTGTTTACTTAACCTCTAAGATCTACTAGGGAAGTCTCCCTTATGTGGATTGTATCCAACCACGTAAAGCATGGGAATAGGAGAGTAGTTGTTGAGGTGACAATGGTAACTCTCTCATTGTTGCTCTCAATCTAGATTGATTAGTGTGACTTTGCACTAAGGTGCTAGACATTGCAGTAATAGAAACATAGACTTCTTCAAGACCTGCTCATCATACTCGCATCATGAAGATATGTTGCATCTCCTCTTCTCTCCATTGCTTCCATGGCATTCATCCTAGCAAAAATAGCTAAGAACAACTTGGTAATTTCATTAGCAATGCCTTTGTTTCCATCGACCCCACACTAATATTCTTGTATGTCAAATGTGTCATATTGTTGTTTGTGTGAAATTTTCATCCTTACAGTTTTAATGAACAATTCTTCTTCCCATTGACACTATTTGCACCTCTCAATGATTCTACCCAATATTTTTTTTACTAGAACCACTCTCCACACACATGCAAGGAACAAAACCTACTTTTATACCACACTAGTGCATGCCACCTATGAGGCTGCAATTCAATTCAGAGCACACAACAAAGAAGCGAAAGCAAGCATATACAATGCAATTAAAGGAAATCAAATTAGTTTATTAAAATATGACTTCAAACACTGCATGCAAGTTTCAATATTTTTTCTGAGATTACAAACCCGAGCCAATATAGTTCACAAAAATATCAAATAGATATGCTCGTTAGTCTAAGTTTCGTCTAAGGTTACAATGACTTACTGAATTCCATTGTCTAAGTTTGTTCTTTCTATGTATGAGCCCTTCTTTCTTTGTTCTCATTGAAAACCTATCCGTCCCTCATCTCCGTGAATGAAAATTGTTTTCCTCTTCGTGATTGATTGAGAATGAGACCCTCTATCCTTTTCCCACCAATCATTAACTCGTTAAAAATAAATATCTCCAAACTACCCAATTAACCTTATAACCATTAATTATGAAGAATCCTTTCTATAACTACCAAATGTCTACACAAACCACCCTTCAAGGATATTCCACAGCGCATTAACCTTATTCTCCACTATGAATTATACTCTCACAAACCTCACCTTGCACCACCGTCCAACACTCACAGAGAATGAATGTCAACCATGGAATCATCTGGGAGAGGCGATCTTATAGCCAAAACTTCTCCGAAGCCCTTTAGGCCTCCTGGACCAACCTTCCCCTGAATCCGGCAATACGAGTGCAGATAAACGAACACAAACAGATGGAATAAGGCACCATTAAACAATGCACAAACAACCACCAAAAATTCCCCTGGCTTGGAAAGTACAAGGATGCTCCTGACCAATATTTTATCAACATATATCTCATTCACCACAAAGCTTTCACTCATAAATCCACAAAAATGATGGTACTTATGTAATAATCTTTTTGAAAAATTATTCTATATTGTTCCTTTGATTCCAATGAGAAACATGAAATGCATTCCCTAATTGCATTGTGAATATCCAAATGCATTTATTATTTTAAATGATTTTGTTGATGTGTGAATAGTAAAATATTTTGAAGCATATTGGAAGTCATATTTTTGTATTAAATTTTTCTGTTTTCAAGGTGTTAGTTAAAATTACTAGTACAATCACATTAATATTGATATATTGGAAGACTTCATAAATATAAAAAAATATATATATTGCCACAAGAAGAATGTCTTATTAATGCGCACATTTACTTGATTAACCATGTATAAAAAAGTGGGTCAACTTTAATTTAAGGAGAAAAAAAAATACACATCTTATTGTAAAATAGACCATTTTGCTAAATAAATTTTTCTTATATATAAATGAATATTATAAATAATAATGAGGAACTTATCATGGAGGAACTTATTAGAATTGGAATAATCTCAAATTCCTAAGAAATTGATGGGTGATGAGCCACATGACAAGAATCTAATTTTTTAAATTTATTAAAAATAATGGATCATTTTGCTAAAGAAAATTTGTTTATATATAAATGAATGTTATTGCGCCGAGAGGCCAGGTGGGTCACGTCCTCATACAAAATGTCGGCTTAAGTTTTAAATTTAAAAAAAAAAAATCTCATTGTGCTAGAACATATATCAATTTCTAATACAATTATGTATTATTTATATAATTTGAATGGATAGTAAATTATATACGTGAATTTGAATGGATCATAAATTTACCTTTAACAAAAAAAATTACCACATTGAATTTCCAAATTAAGTAAAATTTTAAACATCTTTATTCTTTACTAAAGTCAATACCATTTCCTAAATCAAAGGAAAAGAGTTAATTCAACACAAACAATCAAAATCCAAAATCTTTTAATATTTCTTTTAATTAAATATTTGTAAAATGAATTTATACTTACTCCAGAGCTATGGTAAATAAATAAAAAAATATATAAACTAGATGTATAGTAAATAAATAAAAATTCTTTTTATATTTATTCCATAAACCTTTTTATATTTAAAAAAACTTTAAAAAGAGGTTTTATTTAGATGAAGCCTATGGGATGAATACCATGGGACAAATTAATATTGATACCATGGGCCAAATACCATGGGTAAATAAATAAATATAAAAGAGGTATAAAAAAGTATGATAAATAAATAAATAAATATAAAATATATATAAAGAGGTATGGTAAATAAATAAATATAAAAAAGGCATAAAGAGGTAAGGTAAATAAATAACAATATATCAAATAGGATTATAAATAAAAATGTAATTATATAACAAGCCTATGGGCCAAATACCATAGTAAAAAAGGAACATGATATGTCGCTATAAATAAACTAGAGTGTAGTATTAAATAAACCTCTTGGTAGAAGGTCTCTTACCGTCTGCTTTATCTTTACCATAAAAAAATTTACGGAATAATGAAGATTTATCCATTGAGATTATCTGGTCGCACACTCGATTAGTTCGTATGCTATAACCTCTTCTACAATTGATCATCGATTTGCGGAAATATGAAAAGTGGCAATACTTTGCTAACCTAATGGGTAATGAACTCCTCTGTTGAAAACCCCAACCCCAACACATATATTCTGTGGAAAGAACATGCAACAGATGTGTTTACAATGCTCTCTTATTTTTTCGATCACTTGTCTCCAAAAAAGTTACACAAACTAGCTTGATTTTGAGCAGTGCGGTTCAAATATTATATTGCCGCTCCTTTAGCGATCAAGTTGGTGTAATGAGAGATCGATTCGAATCTCCTTAGCTTCAGCTGAAATCCTCATCGATCTCCGATAACTTGTGCAAATCTCATGCACAACTCATGTCGCAACTAATAGAAAACTCACCCTTTCATCTACCTCTTCCACTGGTCTTCACTGAACTATCCATGGATTGTTGTTAACTGATGTGTTCTTGAGTTGAATAGTGAGTTAATAATTAGTGAATTAAATAATATTTAATTCACTCCACTCATCTCTAGTGTATTAGCTAGTTAAACTAAATACAACTAGTTCAACTAAGTTAAACAGAACACAACTCCATCAATTGTCTCATCAACTCCACCAAACTCCGCCACTTGAGTTCTAACTGAAGTCAACCATGCATAAGCTCACCAAACCGCTAGGAATAGCATAATTCCTTCTGTCAGGTGCATGGGCCACATCTGTAGCTCCAACTGAAGTGCTGCAAGAGGATAAACTGAAGTTTATAGTCTAAATATTATTAAGGGCTAATAATATTTGATTGACCTATTTTTAGACAGGCAGTCTAAAAATAGACTTCGACCTGTATGTCTAAAAATATAGGTCCATCTATTTTTACCAACTCGACCAATCATCCAAGAATAGCATACTGCAACTCCTAGACCATGCTCCATATGTCTAAAAATAGACATAGTCTAAAAATAGACTTTGCGCCAAAAATAGCATGCGGGCCCACTTAGTGAAGGCGACTTCATTTCACTAAGCTCCATCATCTTGTTGCATTCTCAACACTCCCTCTCAGCAAGATATGGATTATCTGCAACCCCTATCCTGCCTCTGTGGAATTCGAACTTGCTTCTGGTGAGCGCCTTCGTCAGGATGTCGGCATCCTGATCCTCCGTGGGAACATATGAAAGCATCATGATTCTCCGCTGAACACAATCTCTGATATGATGGTACCTGATGTCGATTTGTTTGGATCTATCATGAAATACTGGATTAGCCGAGAGTTTAATGCAACTCTGGTTATCACAGTAAATCACTGTAGGCTCCAAATGCAACCCGAACAATCCAACGAGGATCTTCCTCATCCAAATAGCCTCGCATGCAACCAAGCTTGCTGCCATGTACTCGGCCTCTGCTGAACTGAGTGCCACGGATCTTTGCTTCCTGCTGTACCAGGAAACTGCTGTCGACCCAATGCTGAAAACTCCTCTAGATGTGCTCTTCCGGTCCGTTGGGCTCCCTGCCCAATCTGCATCAGTGAAGCCAGAAAGCTTCGCTCCATCCTCCTGTCTGTACCATAGACCATATCCCGATGTGCCTCTGATATAGCGCAATACATGCTTGCCCGCCTTCCAAAAGAGCTTGGTAGGCTTAACCATAGCTTGCGAAAGCTGGTTAACTGCATAGCATATATCGGGTCGTGTATTGACCAGATACATAAGCGACCCCACCAACTGTCGATAGACAGTGGCATCCACTACCTCTGCTGAAGTAGCATCCTCCTTCCTCCAACCACCAGGAAGAGGAGTGTCAACAGGCTTGCAACCATGCATGTTGAACCTCTCCAGTATCTCCCGGGCATACTTACCCTGAGAAACAAACAGTCCACCACTGCGCTGCCAAATCTCCAATCCCAGGAAATAATGAAGGAAGCCCAAGTCCTTCATCTCAAACTCTCTAGCAAGATCCTCCTTGCATGAAAGTATCAACAGCTCATCACCCGTCAAAATCAGATCATCTACATACAGTACAATGATCATCAACTTCCCCTCCACCACAATCTGGTACAGGTTAGGATCCGCCTCACTCTTGGAGAATCCAAGTCCGGTGAAATAACTGTCTATCCGTGTGTACCAAGCACGAGGTGCTTGCTTCAGCCCGTACAGTGCTCTCTTGAGTCGGAAAACATGTGACTCACTGCTGAAGATCTCGAAACCTTCAGGCTGCTCTATGTACACCTCCTCCTCAATGACTCCGTTGAGGAACACAGTCTTCACATCCATCTGATGGATGTGCCACCCCATCTGCGCTGAGAGAGCTAGGATCGTCTGTATGGAAGAGTACCTTGCGACAGGTGCAAAGGTCTCCTCATAATCGATCCCCTCGATCTGTGAGAAGCCACGAGCAACAAATCTTGCCTTGTACTTCTCCACACTCCCGTCAGCCGCCTGCTTCACTTTGTAGATCCATCGCGAACCCACCACTGATTTCCCCTCCGGCCTTGGGACAATATCCCATGCACTGTTTCTGACAATCGAATCATACTCTTCCACCATGGCATCTACCCATGCGGGATCCTCCATAGCTTCCTCGAAAGAGGATGGTTCTGTCACGACACATTTGCTCACGAGCCATGTATCCAGTGTACCGATCCGGTGACTGTCTTTGTCTGCGCTGTGCTGTAGGTGGTCCTACAACCTTCTCTGCATCTTGAGCCAGTCGCTCAGCTTCTGTAGTGCGCTTCCGCCCTCTGATGGTTGGCGCTGCATGAGTGGTCTCTTCCACTCCATGAACTTCCTCTTATGGCTGATCCACATCCGGAAGCTCATCCTTAGGAACTAATAGCTCCTCATCTGCATGCAAGTGTGGCTCCCTCTCAAGCGAACACTTCATGGCTTTCTCCTCCTGAAATTTGATATCCCGTCGCACAACAGTCTTGCGACTGTCTGGCAAATACACACGATAGTTGTGAGGTGTATCAGTGTACCCCACAAATATTCCAACCTCTGCGGTCGGATCTAGCTTCTTTCTGGCGTCCTTC